>JAOEHY010026870.1:0-11702 GCA_025447955.1 Psilopsiagon aurifrons | reverse complement strand
GGACCGCGGGCGGCTGCTGCCGAGAGCCGGGCCTTGCTTTGGGGGCAGCGGGCGGTCCACGGCCCCGCCATCGCAGCGGCGGCCACGGCCACGGTCTTGGGCGGCACTGCAGCTCCCGGCTGGCGGGGCCGCCGCCTCACTACTTACGGTTAAAGCGGCCGCGTTTTCTTCTCGGCGGTCGTTCCCGGATGTCAGGTGTCGGGGGCCGTAAGGGGCGGGGAAAGCTGCTGCGGGGCTGGGGCTATCCGGCGGCGAGGGCAGCGGAGAAGCCCCAGGAACCAGCGGTCACCGAGCTACGCACGGCCGCAGCGCGGAGAGCGGTTTGAAAAGATCTAGGACTGCACTTAGTCATCATTCTCTCGGTTAGGGACACAGCTTTGCTGCCTCCAGGAGTCCTGGTGTGACGGGACACACACCCAAGTTGAAAAAGGAAAGCTCAGTCTGTTAGCCTCACAATGCTGCAGTACTCTTGGAGGAGGTGGCAGAGGTGGAAAACTATGAAGGGAAGGACAGAAAGGAAACAAGTCCCTCCACAGACCTAAACGAGTCAGCCTGTTAGCGATACTGTAGCTACCTTATGGGTACAGCTATTTGTACAATAAGATGTAGCCCAGTTACTGGTTTAAATAGTGAGACAAAATGGCAGGCCTTCAAGAAGCTGCCAGGAGTTAAACCCATTTAACTCATGCTAATAGTATAAGCAAGGTACAGTCATGTCTCTCTTTGTCACTGCAGTTGGCCCGTAGACTCATGATTTCTGCATCATTTCATTGTGTACACTCAAAAGTGCACACTGGCAAATGCAGGCCAAGAGAGATCCATTCATTGTATCTTTCCTGACATGTTCAGCAAACTGAGGAAGAAGTAAACGTAATGGAAATAAAAGCACAGTCTGTTTGAGGCGTGTGAAAAATCAATCTGCAATAACATAACCACCTTTAAGGAAGAATCCCCCACCTTATTTTGAAAGAGTACACACCATGTTCAGAAACCTGAACATAAAAAGTACTGTCCAAACCCCAAAAGACAGCATCACTTTCTCTTTAAAAGTAGAAACAACATAGAGCCCTTTACCAAAAATAGTTTATTGCACAAAACTTTCAAAGGAATTCCTATGCACATTATTTTTATAATCAACATGCTTTGTGTGATCATAAATATTAATTGTACATAGTGTAACTCCTCCATCCCCTGGGTTACCCACTCAAGAACGTGAAATGATTAACTTCTATCTTTACAAATACAGCGTAAGCAGACATTAATGAATGTCATGTATAAAACATAACAGTATTTCATTTACAATATCCAGAATATCTTTCCCTCCCATAGAAATCTGTGCATCTGTATTGGAAATTAAGACTGCCCTACTGCCCAAGACTGAAGTGTTACACAATAGCATAGGAGATAAGAGTGATCAGATGACAGCTGATGGGCAGTAGTAATTACTTTGGACTAGTAATTGCTTTCACATGAAAATAATTAAAGGCTCTGGTCACAGCAAGTCACATGCAACTATTCACACTTCCCTGGCAAAGTTAATAAAACATACATACATCATGAGCTTTTGCATCACCTGTAGTGAATTTGTCATCTTCAATTTATATTGATAATCATCTCTGTCCCCAGTGCACCTTTCAAGTTGTCATAGCTAACATTAAAACATCCATGCCACTGCAGTTCACTCCCCTAAGGAGGAATACGTAAGCCATGAAAATGCAAGCACCAGAACTTCCATTCTGGATGTTACTCTACTCCTTACACATGTGAGATTCTCATAGATTTCAGTTAGGGTATTATCTGAATACACAGTATGGGATCAGATCTCCCTATCGCATGAGTAGGTAAGGGACTCAACAGATCCCAATACAGGGCACAAGTACTTCCAAGAAATCTGCAAGACCACAACGGCACATTCAGCAACACCAGAGACTCTAACACGTTTTTTCCCATTGTACAGTTTGCTGGTCTTTTTTGGTCATGTTTTGGGTTTGTTTGCGGTTTTTTTAAATGCAAAATTATTCAAAAGTCCCCCAAAACCCAACAGTATCTGAAGAAGTAATGCTGCAGCATTTGTCTACTTTCATCACTTGGGAAACACTCTCACACTGCAGTGACATTTCTCTTTCACCAAGATCTGGTTTAGTAGGTAGCAACCACTGAAGAAACAGAAAATATATTCTACTGCAGTGCTTGAAAAATGAAAATATGGGAGTGCTTAAGAGAGTATTGTTTAGATTTTTCTTCAATGTGGCTGTTCTGTGACAGGCAGAGGGGAAGCAGTTTTCATTCCTACAATCAGTTTAGCTTACTGCCTAGACAGCAGAGACCTGAAGCTTGTGTAGCGTGAGCAGGCTCAGCTTCAGAGGCTTTTTAATGAAACAGCAACTATTTCCCTGGATAATTAAGAAACAGTTTATGAGCTTTAAATAAAAGGCCTTGCTTTTATGACATGCTGTGTGCTCCTTCTAGAAAGTTTCCCAGTGACTTCTGTAACTTCATTGACTTAGTACCTCACTACATTTAGACTCTCAAGTTTCACCATCTGTCCTTCATTTAAATAAATAGCATGGTGCCTCTGTTTGCAGAAAAAACACAAGGTGAATATAAACCAAAAATACCTCATGTCCAAGTACTTCAGATAGAGACAGGAGGGCCAATGTGGAAATGTAACCTGAGCACTTAACAACTGCTCCCTCATATCTTCAAAAGGAAAAGCACACACCTAAGGCTATTTGATTGTGTAAAACTCAGATGTCTTTAAGGGGCTAGTGAGAAAATGCAGCACTGCACTGAAAATGCAGTATGATTATACAAAAAGGAGAGTAGAGTAGACATTCTGAAGAACTATGAAGGTTTCTAACAATTCTGGCTTCTTGGATACCAGATAAAACCTTTGTCCATGCAAGTGTTACCAAACTTCAGAGATTAAAACATAATGGATTCTTAACTGTAGGCAGTGTATTTACTAAAATGAACAGCAACATTAATGCTGAACAAGTGTTTATTTAAAATATTGAATGAAAACTTTTTTTATGCTGAATATATTATTCATTACATACTTTCAACTTTGTTCTGTAACAATACTGTGCTGGGGTTTTTTCTTCTTTAAGCTTAATATACAGGCAACTTCAAGAACATGACAGCAGTGAGATAATCAGTACCATACACACTGCAAAACAGACTGCAGCAGTATGCAGACATTAATGTATATCTAAGCTAGTCTGTAAAACTTTTGACTTTTCTTTGAACCGTCTGGTAATTCTTTCTGACAGGCACTCCATGCCATGCCAATGCGTTTCTTCATTCACCAACTTCAAAACCTTGACTTCTACCATCACTTGACTTTGATCCCAGTAAGACGTAAGTTAAAATAGCGGAGGGGCATGAAGTCAGTCCATATAGACACTTGAAGTGCAAAGCCTTCAAATGGACTGGAGCTTGAATTTTTAGTTACAAGAAATCAGACTTATGGGTCTGATTAAATATGGGTGGGATTGGGGTTTTTGTTTGCTTATTTTTTGCCTTACTGGTAAGCAAACTACAGTCATTCCCCCCCCCCCAGCAACCAAACCCATCCAAAAGCAGCAACAATCTCTCTGGAAAAATACACCAACTAGAATTCTCTCCACCAGCTGCTTAATCTACTTGTACACTTAGTAGATTGTGGGGTTTTTTTTAAACTCCAAACTATACTGGATAGAACCGATGGAATTTCTGAAAGAAAGTCCCCCTCCACACAGAATCTCTGAAGAAGAGGGCAGGCTTATTGCTGCATTAGGAGCCACATGGAGCAACAGGACCAAAGGCAAAGGAATCTAAAGTGGGCCGCTTTCATAATAATCTAGTCAAGGTGCTCTGCAGAGGGGCTACCACAGTACCAATGTTTCCATTCATGATGGTCACTTCGTAATAGAGGGTGCAATAAGTAGGGGAGGTGTGTGGGAGAAGATAAAGCTAATAAAAATAGTAATTTTATAGGCATTATAATTTTGTCTTTTTTGAAGTAAAAATAATTACATTTCTAAAAGCTCTGGCTTTAGGGGCTAATTTCCCTGAGCCACTCGTACAGTATGTCAAAAACCAACAAACTTAAATGTAACATTAAACCAATGACAGTTAACAAAAACCCCTCATGTCGGCCTTATCTTACAGTATATAAGCATATTAGAACAGATATTCAGAGTCAAAAAATTATGATTTCTTTTATATATATATTACACACATACCTTGTTTCAACGGTGTCTCCTTCAAAAGTTGAACTGAAAAGGTGCAAGAAGTGTTTGTGCAGTGAATCAAAGTTCCCTACTGGCCTGCAACTGTAAGAGAAAAACTGATACTTCAGAAAAGCATCCCAGGCAAATCTGTCAAAGGTACATTCTGCTCTGCATCGCTTGTCTTTACAGTCTTCTTTTCTTTTGCTGTAGGTCAGAGGTCATCTTTGTAACTAGAAATGGCTTCAAATGAATTTTTTTCTTTAAATAAAGGTATCTATAATCCAAGCTTCAAGAATAAGAGATTACAGGAGAGAGGAGAAGGGAAGTTCTCAACCACTGCTAATGGCTAAACATGAGCAGACCTTATTTTTCCCTGTGATCTGGATACTAACCAAGATGGGGGATCGGGGAACCACACCCCACATTTAAACAAAACAAACAACAACCCCCAGATACCACATTATTAACAGCCATTCCTTAAAAAACTCACCCAGAGTGAGCAAATACAGAGTTGGAACCAGATGCTCCTCTTGACCTCATTTTAAACCTTTATCTGAATCTCTCAACACCAAAATAAGCTAGATTCACCATTTGGCAGCCCCCAACATAACAGAATTATTATGGTAAGGTTTGAAACAAACCCTTGGAATAGCATGTTCTGCATTTAACGTTACACCAGTTTCTCAAAACTATGTCCTTTGCTTCTACAGGCAAAAGCACAACTTTGAAACACCGTTCTAAAAGATGAAATAAATAAATAACTTTGATAAAGATTTGTTTACATACTTAAAGCAACAGGAAGAAAGACAACTGATCAGGGGGTTATAGCATCAGAGCTTCCTGATCACTAACACTACAGTTCTGTTTCTTTTCATCTACAATAGGAACCTCCTGCTGGTCTGATGCAATTGCAGGACTGGTAGAAGTCAAGTCCATTAGCTGCCCCTCAATCTGAGTCCACGAAGACATTGATTCATGTACTGTGATGGCATGTTCCTCCATCTGACGCTGAAGGCTGTCCATTTCTTGCCTTTCAAAAGTATTGAGAACAAAAAAGCAAAATTTAACAAGCAGAAAGCTAATTGGTAAATGCAAGATCACAAAATTACTTTTCTGATTCTTGATATCTACTCCAAGACTATCTATGCTATAGCTGTACACAAGAGAAAGAAGTCTACAGGAAACTTAGAAATTGTCTGTCTTCAATTTAAGAGCAAAACAGATACAATAAGCTTAGTTCAAAACTAAGGGCCAACAACACAGCAGCTCCTTTGCTGCATATATTCATTGCCAGGGATGATGCAGCACTGTTTCCTCAGTAAAGGTACTTAGTGACTGCAACCTGATGAATGTGGTACTTTTGCAGGTATGAAAGCATACAGGTGAGGTAGAGGTGAGGAAAGCAGCACTGAAGTAAAAACATTATGACTTTAGTCAGACACCAGCTTAGCAAAGCAACTAGTCTAATAGCAGAGGATCACAGAACATTATCACAGGCTCACTGCCCTCAAACAAACTGAGGTGATAATAGCAGTTCAGTTCTAATAAGCCTGAACAACCTATCTTCTGAAAGCTGCTCAGAATCTCATGTGCAACCTCCTAAGGGAAGATCTGAAAACATATTTTTGGCAGAATAAACTTCCTCTATAGAGGTTTCTTATTAACACATTCCCTGTTTACTATCATGAGGAGCCCTTCTGATGCTGTGAAGAAACACCATCTTCACCAACAGCAAGAACAACTAGAAATGGCTGTTTCCAGTTTGTTCTGCTATGTATAATTTAGGATGGGCATTTTGTCTAGTTTGCTGTAACGAGTTCTTTTTCTGTTTCATTAATATATAAGCATGCAGTTAAGAGCAACAGAACATTCTACTGTCCTAAATATAGTCGCAGCAAGAGGAAAAGAATTCAAAATCCTTTTTTACTTTAGGCTGGCAGCTGGTTTCTTGGAAACATTTTTGAGATTACTTAGTACAGTTGAAAACAACAGGTCATACTTTAATTGCCGGAGACAGCTGTTCAGATTTTTTAAAGGCTCCTTGCTCACAGCTGTTGATGGTTTCAGCAGTTCTTCCAGCAAGGCAGCAGGCACTGGACAATCAGGAATCTTGACTGGAGTCACAGGATTTGAAGAGTTATTCTCTCCTTTTAGTTCCTTCTTCTGGTTGGAGGAAAAAAAAGAACAGGCCAAAATACAAACATGTTATTTCATCAGTGTCATTTTTACCTTGATAAAGAGTCTCACATCACACTAGTGGTACATATCTGCCTTACAAAGCAGAAATCAGAAGCACATTTGTATTAAGGCTCATGGGTCTAAGCAAAAGTTCCTAACCTGATGTCATCAGTTAGCCATGCTTCTAAGTAAACAAACAGCATTTAGAAAGACCTACACAAGAACTACTGAAGAAATAAAACAAAGATTTTAAAGCTAATGACTTGGATCTTCACAACTATTTTAATAACATTCTATCAGTATAGTTAAGAGAATTAAAAAAAAAAATTATAAAAAAATCAGTTATTTACAGTCAAATTAATCCTTTTGGAAATTTTGGAACCTGAAGAATGAGGTATCAGAACCCATGTTTGAAAAAAAAAAAAAGAAAGAAATGGAGGCTTCCATACAACATTCTGTATCACTAAGTGAGAGGACTACTCAGAGAGGGAAAGAGCAAGGCAGCTCCTATTACTGCATTTTCTGTGTATTAGTAGCCAATCAGAAAACTCAAACCACTAGCAGTTAGTTTCTATAACTGTGGAAGGATATAAAACTAGACTGTATGGAGAGGACAGGCACATAAAGATTAGGTAGCCATTAACAATAAGAAGATACTAACTCCATATTTGCCCATGAGTCATTACTTAAATGGTAACTTCTTTGTTTTGTAAGTCTAAATGTAAATGTAAAATACTACACCTAACACAAAGACTTCTGAAATAAAGGGTGGGAAGTCAAGATCAGTACATTTACTTTTGCCTGCAAGTTTTCATGTATTTATCACTTAGATATGAGAACATCAAGAAGCCTGTATCACAGGCAGGCATTTCAGTTCTGAGCTTTCACCACACCTTCTGCAACAGAGTATTTTCTGGTACTTAAATTTAAGAGCATTAGCAGAGAATTTTCTAGTACCCTACAATATGTACTCTTCCAAAATACCTTCTTCATTTTGCCATGCTTCAAGTCCAACTTCAGTTGCTGGTTCTGCTGCAGCAGTGATTTCATGCTGTTCTTCAGTTCAGTCACTTTAGCCTGCAGCATAAACTTATCCTTCCGAGTCACTGACAGGTCTTCCCTCACCATTTCCAACTCAGTCTTGATATTCTAAATGGTAAAAGAAGAGAATCTGTGTGACACAGGGAAATGATAAAAAAATTCCAGTCAACTAATGTTTTCATATATATTATTTTTTCCAGTTTCTAAGGGAAACTAGAAAAAGGAACAGCACAGAACATTGCTATTTCAAACTAATTTGCCCTGGCAGAAAACCAGAAGTCAGATTTAAGAAAAAAATCAGTAGCCTATTTTAATGGCATAAGGTCAGGGAAAGAAGAACCGCAGAATCATAGAATCAACTAGGCTGGTTGATTCATCAAGTCCAGCCAGAAGCTAACAGCACAGTCAAAGTAAAACTGAGAAAAATAAAGACTGCAAAACATAGAATGATTAAGTTCTTATGAATAAAAATTTATCAAATGAAGTATCAGAAAAGTATTAGCATAGAATGCTTTTAAACAAAAAAAATATTATTTTAATTATCCCCCTATAGCAATACCAGTTAAGCATCAGAATCTCCACCAGGATTACCTGCAAGACAACTTGTATCCCTTCTAACTCTTTGTGGCTGCGCTGTTCACTCATATCCAACTGCTGCTTAAGTGTTTCAATTTCTCTTTCTTTTTGTTCTACTTCCCACTTGAGGTCTTCCACCTACCGGGAAGGAGGAAAGGGCAGGAAAGGGGAAAACATAAAACAAAATAAAGCAGCATCTTTAGAATTATCTATAGGTGCAAACAACCACAAAATCTGAAATGTATTATTATGTCTCATGAACCTTGACAGGCTCTAAGAAAACCTAGCAAAACTTTATTAAAATATGCAGAGTAAAAGACAAGTGAAGTTATACAACACATAATAAAGAAGGATAAACACAGTAAATATGCAGGGTTTACCTCTTGGCTTACTACAGGCTGTTCACTAAGCTTGTCATCCAGCTTTTTCTGCAGAAGTTGGAGCTGAGACCTGGCTTCTGCCAGCTCTTCCTGAAACTGTGATACCTCCTGGGAATGTTTTTCATCCCCCACCCTGCTCAGGAGGATTAACAGACACAGCCGTTACTCAATCTGTCCTTTAAAACATGTACTTCACTGGGTTAGATATGTAACTATAAATGACATGACAGTGCGTGAAACCTGGTTAGTTGTAGCTTTGAATGAAGGCTTTGCCAACATATTCACAGCAAGAGCTGAATCATAAAATGATTTTATATGAGACAGGTGCATGAATATATCATGAAACAGTGCAAAAAAAACCCCAACCCCTTGAGCTCTGGTAAGAGTCTGGTTACAAACAATAGATTATGTAGTAACAATAAACAAAAAAAAAAATCTGTCTGGGATCTTGCTTTTAGTTTAGGAGGAACCGGTTGAACTTTATATCTCATATAGGCTTGATAACTTCTTACAATGTAAGAAACTATATTCTATACAAGGAACCAAACTGAATTTGAATATATAGTGGAATATATTAAACAATCAAAATCATCCACTATATAGTCCCTCAGGGATGTGAAATAGAAATCTGTGTTGAAACTGCAAAAAAAGCAGATGGTGAAGCCTAAACACAGCATGCTTCAGGTCTAACTGAATTAGGAAGAGACATGAAACTACAAGTATTGGCCTGAAGTCCAAACATGCACCGTATGGTTACATTCAGCTTTGCTACATTTCAGCATAATCCACTATAGAGTGGCAAAACCAAAAATTCACTAACATAATTTTACAGAGATTTGCTGCCTTTTCAGAGAATTCATTTACTATTCTCCGAGAACTTGGACATTTACTTACTGCAGTTTGTCCACTTCAGCCTGAAGGGCTTGGACAAGCAGTTCTTTGGCATGTAGCTCTTTCTTGATTTCACTGAGCTCAAGCGCAGCAGCTCTGTAATGACGGCGGTTATGTGCTGCATCTGCTTTGGCTGCTGCTTCCTGCCACAAAAAAGAGATGCAGTTTTGCTTTGGTTTATCACTGTACGTGAATCATAAAGGAAGCTGGACTAAAGGGGTACAGAACTAATCAAGGAGGAAACTGTGCAGCTGTTAATAATTTCTTATTGCTTAAAAACCTTATTATTCATAGAATCATAGAATAGTTCGAGTTGGAAAGGACCTTAAGATCATCTAGTTCCAACCCCCTTGCCATAGACAGGGACACCTCCCACTAAACCATGCCACCCAAGGCTATGCCCAACCCGGCCTTGAACACCGCCAGGGATGGAACATTCACAACTTCCTAATGCTAATGGGTAGTTAATAACTGTATATAACAGAAGAAGCATTCTGCTTCTTCATTGTGAATTTCTGGATGAAGTATCATCACTGCAGGATGTGTCCCATACACTACAAGTCGTAACAGAACCTTCCTGATAGTCAGCGAGCATGCTTAACACAGGGCCTAACAGAAAAGACATCAGCCACTGGCTATCATGAGGGAGACCCTGCAGAAAGCAGTATGTCTTTAAGCATGTATTTTGTTTCAAGCTACTTTTCAAATACGTTACATTTAACCACCTTTTAAGTAAATAAAAGATACTACCTGCTTCTTAAGGTCTTTAACTTTTAACTTTTCTTTCTCTAAGGAAGCCTGTAAAGCTTGAATAAGTTGTTGCATTTGCTGATCCTCTTCCTCTTTCCGCTTTAAGACAGCCTGAACCTGTATCACATCACAAAAACACACACATATTTTGCGTAGGCTCACTGGAAGACCAGAAATGCCAGCAGAAGAAACAGAAACACAAACCAATGCAGGGACTGCAAAAACTCCTCTCTGCTGTTTGCTGATGGCTCTTGCCTTATGGTACCCTTCAAGCTTAAAAGCTATGGTTAAATGGTAGTTCATTGCCTATATTTCCATATGCTTGTACGCCACAAATAGCATAAATAGCATTTTATTGGCATAAATATCACGCATCTCGATGAATCTATAAGGAACAGTGTTTATATTCCAACTAATTTAAATGAGCCACTCCTTCACTATTTCAAATGTTTTTAGTATTTCTCCCCAGCCCCCCAAAAGAAACAGCTCTGTTTAGTGCAAATACTCATTTCTGATTTCTTGTTTAGCCCCCTGTATTACTGCTGTTATTCAACACATGGGAGACCAGATCTGGAGAAAATGCACAATCTTTGTATCCAATGAGTGAGGATGTCTACATCCTGTTATCATAAACATGAGCTATCTTCCCTCCAAAGATGTAACATCAAAAGGCCAGATACCTGTAGGTTCAGTTGTACCAAGTCTGCCTCTCTTTTTGCTAGTGCTGCTTCAAGGATATTATTGTGTTCCCGCAAAGCGGCGTTGGACTGACTAAGACCTCTAAGTTTTCCACGTTCATGCTCCAGTTCAAGGGCCAACTTCTTATTAATGTCTTCTAAACGTTTTATCTTCTTCCGGAAGCCCCTAGATTCCTGAAGCTGTAGCCAAAGAAAAACAACAACCAAATCAAGCATACTTCTTCTTTTCTTTTTTGCCTTTTTAAAAAGAACACTTTGAAGTTAATTAAGTTAGGCATTTTATTTTTTCCTTTTGAAAGACTAAAATGCTTGCTAGAAAGCAGAATCCAGGAGTACTGTTCAGGTGCAGCTCCTAAGTAGTTGATACATGCAATTTTCTTTTACCCGGGGAATTACAGAGCAGTCAGTCCTCTGTGCCTGGCAAAATTTTGGAGCAGATTCTTCTGGAAGGCATGCTGAGGCACATGCAAAACAACAAAGTGCTTGCTGACAGCCAGCATGGCTTCACTAAGGGGAAATCCTGCCTGACCAATCTGGTGGCCCTTCTATGATGGGGCTACAGAACTGATGGCCACGGGTAGCGCAGTTGATGTCATCTACCTGGACTTGTGCAAAGCGTTCCACACCGTCCCACACAACATCCTTGTGTCTAAATTGGAGACATCAACTTGACAGGTGGACCACTCGGTGGATAAAGAACTGGCTGGATGGCCGCATGCAAAGAGCTGTGCTCAGTGGCTTAATGGGGACCAGTAACGAGTGGTGTCCCTCAGGGATTGGTGTTGGGACTGGTCTTGTTCAACACCTTTGTCGCTGACACAGACAGTGGGATTGAGGGAGCCCTCAGCAAGTTTGCCGATGACACTAAGCTGGGTGGTTCAGTTGCTATACTGGAGGGAAGGAATGCCATCCAGAGGGGCCTTGACATGCTTGTGAGGTGGGCTGATGCCAACCTGATGAAGTTTAACCATGAC
>JAOEHY010026869.1:0-23254 GCA_025447955.1 Psilopsiagon aurifrons | reverse complement strand
GTGTCCTGTCTCTGCTTCCTCCCGGCTTCCCCTCCTCCCTGGCAGAGCATGAGGCTCCAAAAGTCCTTGGCCAGACCGAACATCACTAAGCCATAACTGAAAACATCGGTGTTATCAGTGCTGTTCCCAGGCAGAAAGTCAAAACCACAGCACTGCACCAGTTACCAAGAAGGAGAAAAATGACTGCTACTGCTGAACCCATGACTGTTTTGCCTAATTTTGGGTGTTTCCAGATATGCCAGTCCTGCCAAAGTATGGCATGTAAAAGCATTCATGCATTTTGGCACAAGCTTGGCTCTTGTTGACATTCTGTAGTCATAAGATGCCTGCCAAGGATTTACCATGTTAAAATGCAAAATAAATTGGAAGGAGCCATTGTAACTCTCAGTGAAACCTAAGAACATATTCCTAACAACTAGACATGCTCTGCTGCTGCCCTGATGGTCAGGGCTTCCTTACTGTTTGGGCACAGGGCAATTCCCTGCCTCACCTGTTGTGTTGCATCCAGTTGCATATTACACAGTAAGCGTTGAACCAATTTCTAATATAATAAAAATAGGGGACTATTTGCCTGGGGACCTTGTTTAGTGATCTTCAAATGAAACTAAAATTTAGGTATAGGACTTGAACTCCCTACTTACTCATTTTTAATTTCAACTTCAGGCAGCCAATTGCAATTTTAGAGTATTAAACAGACACAAAGGCAAAATACGTTCTACTTTGTCTGGTTTTATAATGGCTGTGATTATTTTGACTTTTTACTGTGTTCAGAATGAAACATCAGTAGATTTTTATGTAGAAGTAGACTGGAACTTACTCTTCGCAGTCTTTGTTACTTTCTTAACAGTTTATTTCGTTGCTGTGAATTTATAAATCTTCTCCTTTTCCAGACTCATGTCCTGGTGTCTTTGTTTATCTAAAGTACTAGCCTGTAAGTTGCTGAGAGAACATTAAAACTTACAAGAATTGTATTTACCTTATTTTTAAGGTACAGTCTTCAGTAGCAGTGGGTACGCCTGACTACATCTCACCTGAGATACTGCAAGCAATGGAAGATGGAATGGGGAAATACGGGCCAGAATGTGACTGGTGGTCATTGGGAGTCTGCATGTATGAAATGCTGTATGGTGAAACACCCTTTTATGCAGAGTCATTAGTGGAAACCTATGGGAAGATTATGAATCATGAAGTAAGAGCTATATTAAGTGTTTACAGAGAAACTGTTATCACTTAAACATATTGAAGTAACAGTTCTTTGCTTTTTTGTGTTTTAGAACCATCTTGTGTAGGTTTGTTGGTTCAGGTTTTAGGAACATTTGCTCCTCTGAACTGCAGAAACTGAATTCCTTCTCAAACAGGTCTTTTTGTGTGTAAATGCTGATATTCTTGTCAGAAAAACTAAGCAGTCATCACAAAATTAAAATTGAACCCAACTCTTTTGTTAGGCCTATTGACAGTTTCCTCTGGACTGCAGTAGAAATGAAGTAATGCATTATTTACACAGCTGTGCACATGTTCTGTAGCACTGGTAACAGTACAAAAGGAACCAGCAGTTCAACCAGGGTAGACATGAGCTGCATGAAGAACATGAGGTCAGGGGGAGTTGCCCAGAGTGGAAGTGGTAGAAAAACATGAGCTTGATCTGCATGAAGAACATGAGGTCGGGGGTTTGTCCAGGGTTGAAGTGGTAGAGAAGCGCTGGAACTTTTGGGTGCATTTTGAATATTAAAGAATAAGTGTAAACAAGTGCATGATGTACTTTCAAGTGCTTTATTAGGAGGATGTGTTTATGTGTGTAGTCACCCTAGGTAGTCAGAAGCAGTTACACAGGGTATGTTGTTGCATTTTCTTCTCCCCAGGATGAGTGTAGTTTGCTGGTGTTTACAAAGCTGTGCTCTCACAGTGAAGCAGTGATGGATAAGGTATTAAATATTTGCCAGAGTTGAAACCTTGCTGTGATGAATATTAATCCCTCTCTTAGTTTAATTTCTTCAATTAACTAACTGGTTGCAAATGTAGCAATATATATGTTATAAATACATATATACACACAGATATATAGTTACACACACTAGAGATATATATATATATAGATATGCACGCTATTGTCTTTTACTGGAAAAATAAGACAAAGCACAAAGCCCTTCTTGACTATACAGTGGTAGTAATGGTAAGCTAAAATATAGAAAAAGTTGTCCCAATTTTTGCGTAGAATAATTTCAGGTGTTAATGGTAAGTACAGTGCAAGTAAGTTTAGATCTTCTGTGTGGTAATAATAGATGATATTTTGCTAAAAAAAAAAAAAGAAACCGCAAGTACTTAACCTATAAATTAGAAAAATGCATCCTTAAGTATAGCAGTGTTTTGTAAAGAATTGACTATCGTCATGGATTTGTAAGAGTTTAAATCAATAAAATTTCAAGGAGTATGTCTTCAGGGGATCAGTGGATCTGTGTCTAAGAATGCAGATGAGGGTCTGCCTTTACTGTATGATCTTTAATGTATTGTAGCATGTCAAAATTCCTGTATGTCTTAAAAAATTAGAGTTTTCCCAGTAGAGTTACTGTAATTACAATAAGTTTCAAGGAGATTTGTATTAAGGAAATTGAGAAATGATTACTTGTCCTTAAGATCCATTTTAAGACAAAATTCTCTCACTGAATATACTGCATTGTACTCTGCCACTGCTTGCTGGAACTAGAACAACGTTTGACTATTTGTTTCGAATGCTATCAGTGTAATTTAGCACATTCTTTTTCAAACTACCATTTAAAGTTTTGGAATGGATTCCTTCTCTAAAAATGTCTCTGTTTTGTTTTCTAGGAACGATTTCAGTTTCCATCCCATGTTACAGATGTATCTGAAGAAGCAAAAGATCTTATTCAGCGGCTTATCTGCAGCAGGGAGCGTAGGTTGGGACAGAATGGAATAGAGGATTTTAAGTCTCATGCATTCTTTGAAGGACTTAATTGGGATAACATCCGAAACCTAGAAGCACCTTACATTCCAGATGTTAGCAGTCCTTCTGACACCTCAAACTTTGATGTAGATGATGATGTATTAAGAAATCCAGTGAGTCTTTCTTTTAAATATTACTGATAAGAGTATGCAAGCTAAGGTCCTTTCCAACCTAAACCATTCTATGATTCTAGATGGTAGCACTTGCCAAAATTGACTGCTGTTACATAGTCAAAGTTAAATATATTTCGGTGGGGAGAACAAACCCTTAGTTGTACTTTTAGTTTAAACCTTTCCAAGGAGCTAGTATTTGGATTTATTAAAAAAAATAAAATAAAAATTCTGTCTTCAGAAATACACATGTATTCTCCATGCAGCTTGCAATCACAGCTGTCTAGGTGAGCGAGAGCTCACAGGGCTACTTCTCCACTCATTTAAGAACCAGGAAGTTGGTTTTCAGACTGGGCACATAAGTGTTCCCTTCTCCATTTCTGTTGAGAAGCAGTTTACAAATTGGAATCAGCAGGAGCAGAGAGCTTTGTGGCAATTTGTTTATTAGTTTGTATTCCAAGAAATTAAGAGCTTTTGGCATGTCTTTTGATTACGTATCTAACAATAGCCAGCATACTAAAACTAATAGCATGCATTTTGGTGCCATGTTTAATTAGGAACTTGAAATTTTGGCTTTTCTTTTACTGGTTCCGTTGTACTTCAAATTGCTACCATTTCAAGTGCCAGTTCAAGAGGCTCCTAAATTCAGGTCATTGTATTAAGTGATCTTATCTGAAATAAAGTTTGTCCAAAGACAGTGGTAGTCTCTACAGTGAAGAGTAGATGCCAGTTGTTATTTGGTACACACTAGGAGCTATTTGGTATACAGTATAGGCTGTCTCTCTTTCACTATTGAATCTAAATCACGTGCCTTTAGCTTGTATTGGTTCTCTTCTGAGTTTTCATACACATCATTTTCATGCAGGAAGTGGTGCCACCAAGTTCTCATACAGGCTTTTCTGGATTACATTTACCATTCGTTGGGTTTACATACACAACTGATAGGTAAGCAAAGGATTTGTTGTTCATTAAACTTGTTTCCTGAATGCAGCTAATGGCAGGAAATTCTCATTTTTCTAAACGTATAGAAAGGTTGATGTCTATACGTGAAACTGTGGGATAAACTTTTATCCTTTCCTTTTTTCCAAGTGTCTGAACGTATTTTAGTCATACTTGCCAAGAATAGTTGCTTTTGTATTTAATATTTTATCTATTTGAAATGAATTAAAGTTAAGGAACTAGATGTGTCACTTCAATTGATAAATTCAATAAAAGTGACACATTCAATTGGTCACTTCAATGAACTTGTTGTTTCTTCACTGAGAAGCTGAGAATAAGTCTTGTCAATGTTGCATGTCTGGTAGGAGCAGTTCATGATTAGCTCATTAGCTCCAAAATCCTGCTGGTAGTCTAAGATAATGTAGATGGTTCAGAGCGTGGACAAAGTTGCTCACTTTGCACATCTTTGGAATGTCCTTCATCTGACTTCAGAGATCCTTCAAGCAAATGCTTATCTCTGATCTTCAGGTTGTTCTGCCCTGTTTGTTGTTTCGTTATTTTCCTTCCTAGGGTTTGTTACCCCATGCAAAACTAGTTCAGAAAGAGCCCAGTACTCACATATCATCCTTTTCAGAGTGGCTTAAGTCTATCTTTATCATTCTTTAAACTCTTGTGTTTATTTCTCAGCTCTCAGTACAGGTACACTTACCTGCTTACTTCCCTTTCAGGCAGTAGTAACCTTTGGCATGGGAGAGTTAACATATTCAATAATTTATGCAAAATTATGCCTTGAAAAGTGAATATACATCTCTGTCATTAAAGTCCTGATTACAAGTATCTTAATTCTGCAGCAGCATACACAGTAGCTAGGAAATAACAGGTTTACATACCCCGACAGTTTCTCAACAGTAATAATTACTACACTAATTGTTCTTGTAAATTTTAAGGTAGATATTTGTTGGAATCCCATCATGTCACTGCTACAGTCTGCTGTAAGTATTTATTAAAATGTTCTAATTTATGTACTTGTTTTCAGCTCTTTATCTGATAGAGGCACTTTAAAGAGTGCAATGCAGTCTGACACTGTAACCAAAGATACGGATATACAGCGTGACTTAAAGAACACTTCACAAATAGAAGGCTATGAAAAGAAAATAAGGAAATTAGAGCAAGAAAAGCAGGATTTGAACAGAAAACTGCAAGGTTGGTGGTTTATATCTGTTAGCATTCTTAATTCTGCTCATTAGGAGGAATGGGAATGTATTTTATTGAAAGCCTTTTCCTTCCTTTTCTGTTTTTAAGAGTCTACACAGACAATGCAGAGCCTCCAAGGTCCAGTGTGTGTTACAGTAAACACCAGCCGTGATAAGGAGATTAAAAAATTAAATGAAGAAATTGAACGGTTGAAGAACAAATTAACAGGTGAGCCTCTGGCAAGGTAATTATAGTAATGCAGTTTATTTTGCTGTCCCTCGTAATATTTTATACTGGTTTTGTGCAATAAGTAGAATTAATGTTCTTGAGGTGCTAAAAAACAAAGGTTTTTTCAGAGTCTTGTTCAACACTAAGAGGCATTTCAGTTTTTCCAGATGACCACTTTTTTTTCCACTTGCTTGTCCTGATAGCACTGTACTATCATGGGGAGTCTGGAGTATGATTAATTGTGTGAATGGGTTCAGTTAAAAATTTTCTTTGATCCTTGTTTCCCTAAAAATCTCAGGAGATCCTGTTCTCCTTCTTTTTTGGGGGGGAGTATTGTTTTGGAGGGGTTTTACCTGGAGTCAGGTGTAAAAGACAGTGGAGAGAAAAGACTAGTTGCTCTTTGGTATCATAAGAGGATATGTGTGGGGATATATAATAATTGTTCACATTTAAATGTTTCTGAGCTCCCATTGCCTTTGTGTTTGTCTGGTGATGCATTAATTAGGAAGCATTGAGCATTGCAGGAAAACAAATACTGGCATCTATCCTGAGAGAAGGCTGACTCATCCATGTCACTGAAAATCTGTTGTCTGACAATGCTATTAGTTTATCCATGCAAACCTCCTGTTAGCATCTAATTTTTAAGTGGAAATTGGTGATAAACAGAATGGTAGTTTTGAATCCTAATGACTTGGCTGGGAGGTTTATAGGGCCTGTAGGATAGCATAAGTGAGTTCAGTTGCTGAATTTGTGATGCTGGGTTGGGGTTTTTTTTTTCCCTCCCTGCAGTTTGGCAATATACCCACTGTGTTAGGTATATGCATTGTAAAAATCAGCTCTTCTACATAGATTGTCCTTCCAAAAAAGGCTATCCTAGTGTATGTTGGAATTAGGTTTGAGTCATAATAGGTTAAGGGGCTACTTCTGAAAGTGGTTCAAGTTTATCTAGCTCTTCATCCAATTATGTCCTTTTAAATATAGAAAGTAGCAGTAAGGTCTGGTTTAAAAAGTGATACTGGTTCATGTAGTGTGGAAGGAGGTTTGTGCTGACGTGAGAAAAGGAATAATACTTTAATCATTACAGCAGTGCTTGGGATCCCTGAATTCAGGTATAGGGATTCAGGTACAAATTCCTGTTTTGCCACAGATATCGGTGGGACTTGAGAGAGACAGTTATCCCCTGTACGATTTCTTATTTATTTGTTTAAAAAAAGAGTGATTAAAACCAGATGGAGATGGAGGTTCGCAGTTCACTTTCTTGCCAACTTTAAGACTGGGCAGAAATAATAAAGGTGGTTCATTTGTTACACTGAATGGTGGTAATTTCAAATCAAATTTGTTACAGTTTCTTCGAGAGTGAATTGCCAGGGATATGGTCTGTTGGGTCTCCAGCCTTGCTTGTGCAGGATGGTATTTCCTTCCCAGATTGTTAGTTCTTATTTACTCTAGGAAATAGTCTTTTCCTGTCTTGCTGGATGCACTAATGACTGACTGCAGCCTTGATTGTTATATAATGAAAACTATTTATGAGACAAATTACTAGAACTGGAATTAGAGCAACTCGGGTTTATTTCAGTGTTTTCAAGGTCTAGAAGGTGCATTCCTCAAAACCAAAGTAAAGCCTTGTGCTAAGGCTTTTTCACTTAAAGATCACATCCTTTAGGAGTATTTCTTTAATAGGCTGAGAATATTAAATTTTTTTGGAGGTGTCAATGCCACAGGATTACCTTAAACAGTCTAGAATGGTGGGAACAGGAAACAAGTTGATTTTCCAAGCAAAGTGATGCCAATTTGCTTGGGTAATGTTGCTTGCTTTATTGGTGTAAATCTAGGACCAGTTATCTTTAATATGCACTAATCTGCAGATATAAGTAAACTGGAAGGACAGCTTGCAGATGCAATGGCTTTTCGACAAGAACATGAAGACTCTATGCACAAGTTGAAAGGACTAGAAAAACAGTGCAGAGTACTGCGGCAAGAAAAAGAGGAGCTTCATAAGGTATTGATCCAAAGATAGATATGTTTAGAAATAGTCTTGTAAAGTACATATTCAACAGTTCTGTTGTGATTGCAATTTTAGTGTTTCGAATACTGCTTTTAAAACTATACAGGGAATTGGGTGAACCTGCTAATTTCTTTAGCAGTGCAATAGTTTTCCAAAGTAGCACACTTTCATTTTTGGAAGTTGATAGGCATCTTACTTATTTCAACAATGTTCTGCTAGATGTGACAAACACCTAAAGAATGGGTTTAGTTTAAATGTAAATTATTCTTACCTGTTTCAGTAGAAGCCTGAGAACAATCAAGAGAGACTTCAGGAACTTGGGACAAGTAGTTAAGGGGTCAACAGCACAAGTAGTGTTCTCCTCTATCCTTCAAGTTTCAGGGAATGAGGAGCAAAGAAACAGGAAGAGCCGGGAGATCAGTAGATGGTTCTAGCCTGGCATCACTGGCAGAATTGTTTTGGTTTGGGTCGGCTTACATGACACTGGGCCAGCTAGTGACAGATGGGGTACACTTGTCTCAAAGTGGGAAAAGGATCTTTTCACAGGAGTTAGAAGAGCTCAGTGAAAGAGCTTTAAACTAGATTTGAAGGGGGAATGGGGAAACAGCTTTTAAACTTTTAATTATTGGAACTTCTCAGTTTGTACTAAGGATTTTTCTCAGTTTTCGGAAGAATTTCACAAGATTTGTGGCAGCATCTCAGTGCTGGTGCATTGTATTTGATGAGTACATTCAGTGTGCTGTCTGCTAAAACATTCCTTTCAAAATGGTTAATGTTGTACAGGTACATTATTTAGAAGTGAGGTGGTATTCTTGGAGCTGCCACACTAGATGCAGAGTAACTGCTGCCTTGGTTTGTCAGTGCTGGTGCTTAGCCAGAAAACAAACAAACGAAGTGTAAATTGAGAGTTACAAATAATATTTAGAATTGATGTGAGGTGGTTGAGCTTTCAAGTGATGCTTATGTATGTCCAGTTCCTTTTTTCTTAGAATACATGGGGCTCAAATCACAAAAGATCTCAAGTGGGGACCCGTAAGGGTCATTGAGTCCGACTCCATGCTCTAGGTTTACCTAGCAGGCAGGTTTGTCTAGCACTACATCAAACATCAGCACGCTTCCTGTCGTCCTCAGGGACTTTAGGCTACAGCTGCCAGTTTGTACTGGGTCAAGCCAAAGGGATCCCATTTGTAACTGGGGTGGGTCCCCATCTGTACTAGGAAGAAGTGAGGGGATCTAGTTTATAACCCTGTATTAATTTTTTTTTATTTAAACCAGCAACTTGTAGAAGCCTCAGAGAGATTAAAGATGCAATCTAAAGAACTGAGGGATGCCCACCAGCAAAGAAAGCTAGCTGTGCAGGAGTTCTCTGAGCTCAGCGAGAGGATGGGAGACCTGCGATCTCAAAAGCAGAAGCTGTCCCGGCAACTTCGCGACAAAGAAGAAGAGGTGGAAATGAGCATGCAGAAAATTGATGCTATGAGACAGGACATCCGTAAATCAGAGAAGATCAGAAAAGAGGTAGCTTGATAAAATAGCTAACAATAACATGTTTCAGCTGCTGCTTATCCAGTATCTTGTATGTGATTGTACTGAAAAATCGGGACTGTTAACAATAATTTACTTTGTCCATCATAAATTGCCCCAATTCCTCTTCCATTTAACTTTGTTACATTTCACAAAGGAGATCATGACTTTTTTTCTAAATGTTATACTGATGTATTGGGAAGTGAACCAAGACTGATTTTTATTCTGGAAAAAACTATTCTTGCTGTATGCCCAGCTTCTTAGTTCCTTGTGTTTTGATTCTTGCATACTCATAGTCAGCTTGTAATTGTCTTCATGTGCTTTAACATTGGAGTGTTTTAACTTTTTTTTTAACTGAATTTTTCTGTTCAGCTGGAGGGAGGAGTGTTGATACAGACTAAATATCTGGGTTTCCTTCCTCTGTAGTTAGTCATTGTAAAGAAAGTCTGTAATTTCTTTAAGCAAGTTAATTTCCAATTAGTATTACAGGCAATTTATAGTTTTACATAAGATGAAGTGAATAACCAGAAGAGGGCAGAAAAAACAGCTATTGTGGTTAACCTGGAATATTTTAATCCCTGAAAAATCATGACATTTTATGTATTTTCTGAGTGAAGTGTAGAAGAGAAATTTGTTGCTTTATAAACATTGCTAGAAAATGTCTGGTAAATTGAAGGGCAGTCTATGAAAATGCAGTTAAGAGATGAAGTTTTCTCAGACTCTTATACGTGAATGAGAAGTGGTAGTTAAGTGGGAAGGTTGAAGGGCTGTGGCACCATACTTGATTCGTAGGGCTGTGGAACCTTGTCTCTACAGCAGAATGCAGCCGGGGCATTCAGATTTTGTTACTTACACATATTCACATGCAGGGCTTTATATTCTCCTCTCTTTGTTGTTATAAATTCCTCTGTTCTCCCTTTCCTAATGACTGTATCAATCTTCTATTCAGAACATAGTCTGTAAGTTCATTATTTTGGCCCACAATTCTAAATACAATCCTTTTGAAAACAGCTTTGCCTAGTTGATTTTGAATGCAGAAAAACAAATCTTATTCTTCCTGTCAGGCTTTAAAATCGTGCCACTGTTACTTGAATTGCAGCAGTTGCCTTAGTTGACACTAAATCTAAATTGTCTTTCTGATAAGCTTCTTGAAGTTGATAAATGGATGATAAGTTTGGTTTGTTCCTTAATTGCAAGGTAAAAGTGTTTAGTGTTCGTGTTTGAAGTATTTTGCAATCATTTGGCTCAAAGGTTGGGATTTTTAAGTTGACTTAGTAGATAGTGAGCATGGAGCTGACCTGTAAATGTGGCATACTTACTTCTTTCACAACTGCAATGACTTCCTAGTGCCGTTTCCTTCTTTTAGCATTAATAGAAGCCATGCAGTTATCCCTGAGCATATTGTAGTTTGTATCAGTACAAATAGACATATAATAATAGCTCAACAGCATGAGACAGATGGATGCCTCGATAACTGAAGGGAAAACAATTACGACATTCTGAGATTATTGTTATAGTGGTGTAATATAAAATAGAAATAAGAAAAACTTGCTGCTCTTCTGTGTGGAGGAAAGGAAATGAATGACACAGATACCACTATCTTGTACTGAAACGACTTAAAATTACTCATTACAGCTGGAAGCCCAACTTGAAGAAGTTGTAGCAGAAGCGTCAAAAGAACGCAAGCTTCGTGAGCACAGTGAGGTTTTCTCCAAACAACTGGAAAATGAACTGGAAGCACTAAAGGTTCATGTTTTTTGACAAATGTTTACTCATGGCATAAGAGCTGCAATAGCTTTGCTTACTCAACTGTTGGTATCTGTGGGAGACTTAAAAACTACAGCATTACTAGAAACTTGACCTGTTAGGATTTATTTTCTTTTCTTGCTTGAAAGAGTCAAATATCTCATTGTACATTAATGTCTTGAAAATGTCCAGTTTATTTGAATTCTAAGCAGATACTAAACCAATGTAGTCCAAATCTGTTATCTCTGCAAGCCTTTTGAACCCCTTATTAGGGTCATGGAAGCAGGACCAGTCACTAGGGGGCTTAATGCTTGAATACAGCCACTTTTTTAATTAATCTGTGCCCAAATAAAAATTTTCCCAAGTGCCACCAATTGGACAGTTCTAATTTTAAATAATATTCCCAAAATGTGGAGCTTATAATCTCTTCCTAATGATTTGTCATCTTATGCAGCTGAAGCAGGGAGGCCGGGCAGCAGGTGCCACACTAGAACATCAGCAGGAGCTTTCCAAAATTAAGTCTGAGCTGGAAAAGAAAATCCTATTTTATGAAGAGGAGTTGGTCCGACGAGAAGCATCACATGTCTTGGAAGTCAAAAATGTGAAAAAGGAAGTACATGATTCAGAGAGCCATCAGCTTGCACTGCAGAAAGAGATCATGATATTAAAGGATAAATTAGAGAAAACAAAACGAGAGAGGTAAGCTTTTGGGCATGTTTCATTCATTATGGATTTCTTTTTTTCTGTATTGTATTGCATTGCATAGGTATATGTGTGCGTTGGTATTTCACCTTAACTCTGTTTGAAAATCCCAGTCTACAGGGTCAGCAGTGTTACTGTATAAGTGTTACTGTATAAGTGTTTCTGTTTCTTGTTCTTCTTAGGCACAGTGAAATGGAGGAAGCAGTAGGAACAATGAAAGACAAGTATGAGCGTGAAAGATCTATGCTCTTGGAAGATAACAAAAAGCTAACCACAGAAAATGAGAGGGTAATTATTTTAAGAAATATTTTTAAGCAAAATATTATTCCTAACTTTCTGACTTTCTAATGTTGAAGTAATCTGCTCATTGATCAGAACAAGATCTGTGAATGTTCAGGCAGTATCTGAATAAAACAAGTTGGTTTTCTGCCATGTAAATGTCAGAGATCTAGCTAAATAGTAACTTTAGCATCTCAGTGCTGCTCTTTGTGAGATGGATTCCCACAGCTCAGAAGCCACCGCCTTCTGATTCCTTCATGAAGGCAGCACAGAGAGCAAAGCATTTCCGGAAGACTGCCTGCCTTCCTGATGGCTTACAGTTAAATCTCATTCTTCTCAATGACCGCTACACTTGCTGCTCTTTTCCTTTGTTTTGTGTGAGCTGGCAATATTTGCTTCTGTGCTAAGGAGCTAGTCTCCACCACAAAAAAAGAACCCCTTCCAGCTCTTTGGTCTGTGTGGTCTGTCTTAGAACTTCTGGATAGTCCAGGATGGTCTCGGTTGGTCAGATGCTATAGGTGTGTAGACATATGCATATGTAAAAAGTCTGAAATTGACATAAGTCACAAAGTGAAATTACTGTTTTGTTTCAGCTCTGCTCCTTTGTGGACAAATTAACAGCACAGAACAGGCAGCTAGAAGATGAGCTCCAAGACCTAGCAGCAAAGAAGGAGTCTGTTGCTCACTGGGAAGCTCAGATTGCAGAGATTATTCAATGGTATGTACTGTTCACAGATCAGATGGCCTTTTTCAGCCTCTGAAATATTGGGTTTTTGTTGGGTTTTTTTCAATGTGTAGGTAGGCCCTTTCTCTGTGTCTGGGACCAACAAAAGCATGGTACTTCTGAGTGTTGATTAACCATCTCTCTTTTGCTCTCTAGTCTAGTATTGCTGAGTAGTAATGCATGTGAAATTGTCAGGTGCCACTAAGAACACAGGAGAGGGTTTCAGAGTCAACTTGCTTTGTCTCTAATGTGATCATTAAATCACCCACATTAGAATATTTTGATAAACTCAGGAAGATGGTCATGATTTAAAATGTCTGTATTAACATATAGAACATCACTAGCTGCACTAGACAAGCACTTGCACTTCATTTACAGGTCAGTTCTTCCCTCTGTTATTTGCTGTTTTAGCAAGCTGTGTGGAAGTATTTTCAGCATGTAAAACAAGAAGTACTTGAAAATAGCCCTTGTAAAAATTGAACAAGCAATATGCAGATCATGTTCTAAACAATAACAGTGAATCTCCACAAAACTCTTGCTGATGGTGGAAGGCAAACTTCAGTTTCCCTAGCAACTGAATCACAATCAAGAGAATTCAGATCAATTCACAATCAAGAGAATCAGATAAAAGAAAAATCTGAAGCAGACAATTTAAGATATATTCAGCTTCCCGTTGCTGGGAGAGTTTTGTCTGCTCAGTCCATTTCTGTTAATATCCCTAAATCCACTGCAGACACTGATTATTTCATGCTGCAATATTTCGTGCTGTGAGCCATGAAACTTCTAAGTAATGTGTTTTTTTGTAATTGTACAACAGGGTGAGCGATGAGAAGGATGCTCGTGGCTATCTTCAAGCATTGGCTTCCAAGATGACAGAAGAACTTGAATCATTGAGAAGTTCCAGTCTAGGGTCACGAACACTGGTAAGAAAATAGCAAGCATTCAGACTGTCCTGGGGACATCTAAGAAGCTGTATTTTTACTTTCAGCTATCTGTTCATAATCAGAATTATTTTATAATAAATCCTCTGCTCTGCTTTCTAGTTTTTGCCTTTTGCTTATGAAATCCAGCTAGGTAATCTGATCAGAATTTGATAATTAGAAGTTGAGGGTTTCCCATCCCTTGGAAGTGTCCAAGGCCAGGTTGGATGAGGCTTCGAGCAGCCTGGTCTAGTTGGAGGGTGACCCTGCCTGTGGCAGTGGGGTTGGAATTAAATCATCTTTAAGGTCTATTCCAACCCTAACCATTCTGTGGTGGTTCTGTGGATTACAAGGTGAGATGTTTCATACCAATACCTGCCATCACAAACTGCTTTAAACAGTACAGATGGGAGAAGAAGCAATAACTTAAACCATTAGAGGAATACAGAAATGTATGGTAGATGCGAGTGAATAATGTTAATTGCACTATGAGATAACAAAGTTTTTCTTTTGTGAACATGTATTAGCTGGCAGATATTGTTACAAACTTGTGACACACTGAGAACATAGAGCTTTATTTACATACCAAGCAATAAGACCTTACGGCATAACTTTCCCACACAGTAGTAACATGAATTCCCAACAAAATCTGCAAAATAGAAGAGCTCTCACAAAGGAGTATGGTTTCAAAGACAAAACCGCTGTTTTGCCTTGGTAGGTACAGAATGTCCTGCATAAGGAAGGGAGAACCGTTTGCAGCTAGGCATGTCCCTAGCAATGCCAGTCAGCACAGTCTGCCATACAAAAAGCCCATCTGTTACTGGTTTGTAGAAATAAAAAGTTACTTACCCCTTCCAAACCTATAAATAGGAGAGAATAAGAAAAAATTATGACTTCCTATGAGCTAACATTTGCCTACATCATCAAGAGACTATTATAATATTGAGAATTTTAATAGGAAAAAAGATCAGATCAAATGCAGTTGGCATTTTCTTCTTAGCTACAGCCAGAATAAAGAACACTGTCTGGTCTTTGTATTACGACTGGTTTTGTAACTTCAGCAGAACCTGATCTAAGACAATTATTTCTCAACATAAAAAATACCTCTCCTTTTCATGACTGTTACCTGCAAGTTGATGTGTGACTAGAGAGGCAATATAAAAAATATAGTCCACACTGCAAAAATGCCTGGTAAAGCTCAGAACATTAGCTTTTGGGGTAGGAGGGCAGAATTGCGTGTTGTATGCAGAAGTACAGCATATGCTACTTAGCAAGCCTAAGAATTGTTTAGGTGAATTTTCTGTATATCTTGGGTATCTCAAGGCCTGGATCGTTTCATATTTTTCATGGTTTTGCCACTTCTAGTATGTTGTGTATGGGTGGGTTTTACATTAAATATTGACATTGATCTACTGCTTGAAAGCCTGGTACGTCACTGTGCAAGTTTTATACTCTTTTCAAGATTGGACAATGAAAAGTAAGTATTTTCAATGGGTTCTCTCAGTTTGACTTCCATGCTTGGTGATCCAGCATTCTGGTCTCAAGCATATTATGTTAGTGGTTTAACTAATAAAAAAGCTGCTCATTACTTCATTTTTGTGTAACAAAGTCTGTCTGCTGACCAGTTTCCATGCAGCAGGTATACTGTCCATAACTAACTTAAAGGGCATTTTTTGAAGCAGTGTAAAAATTAATTTATGTCTTCGAATAAGAAGAGAAATATCTTCAGACAGTTGACATTAATGTTCAGTAACTTACTGCAACAGGATCCGCTTTGGAAAGTGCGACGCAGTCAGAAGTTGGATATGTCAGCCAGGCTGGAATTACAATCAGCCCTTGATGCAGAAATTCGTGCCAAACAACTGGTCCAAGAAGAGCTACGAAAAGTTAAAGATGCAAATATGTCTTTTGAAAGGTAATAAGGTCTTTGGTTCTGTGTGGATTTTAAACAGTTATGTTTTTCTGTTTGGTTTGAGAAAAACAGTTCTAAACTGCTGATTAGAACAGTAACAACTTTCTTAGAATAGCCCATTGTGCTTGGGATATTGGACTTTGCCAAAAAAGATCCAATTCTACAGACATGTTTCTTACGTAGTCAAATGAGAATTCTCAAGATTTCTTCAAGTAAATGTTTCACTGCTGTGACTAGCTTGGTAATGAGATACAGATCTCATTCTCCCTCAGGCACCTGAGGGGAAAAAACGTAAAAGCAAATTCAATACCTTTTCTTAGACTAAGCTGAGAATAGTCATATTCTTGGGAGTTATAAGCCAAACTACTATCGGAATAATTTTGTTTGGCAGGTATCTGCAATGATAGCAGGAGTCAAAAGTAGTTTTCACTCTCTAGTAGAGTAGTGAGGTGCCTCTTCAGGGGGAAAATAAAATTTATCAGCCTTAAAAATGGGAATATTGAAAAAAAATCGCTGCTCCTCATTTTCCAAAATGGGATGTAGGACCAGGAATTAAATGAAACCTCTGAGATGTAGGGCCAGAAATTACCAACTCTGTGCACTGCTATTTCTGCCTGTGAGATATTTCACATTGAGTTTTGATCATATTGTGTTGCTTTAGTAAATTAAAGGAATCAGAAGCAAAAAATAGGGAACTGTTGGAAGAGATGGAAAGTTTGAAGAAAAAACTGGAAGAAAAATACAGAACAGATTCAGGTAATTAAAGCTACTGTTATTTAACAGTGTTCCAACACCTCCTGTGATTTTGCCTTTTAGCTAAGCCTGTTCTGCTTTGGGTTTCAGGTCTCAAACTTCCAGACTTTCAAGATTCCATTTTTGAATATTTCAACACTTCTCCTCTTGCACGTGATCTGACATTCAGAGTGAGTTATTACATTAAATATCTATAAAAATGTGATAGCTGAATTGTATTTTTATTATGTAAAATAACACTTGGACACTATATGGCACGTTTGGACCTGGCATATCAGCCGAATTAGTGTGATGCAGAATTGAATGCCCAGCAGATGTCAGATAGCTTGGCATTTTGTAGAGAGCTGATTTCTTGGGAAATATTCCCAGAAGTTCACATTCATTATTTCTCATTCTAGCTTCTTTGTTTAGGTTAATCTCAAATGTTTGGCTAAATAATTTATATTCAGGGTTTTTTGGAAAGGCTGGCACACCCTGTTACAAATAAGGGATTAAACTCTTTGCAGTTGGAAGATGCTGGTAAATACAAAGAAAAATATTCATACAGTTCAAAGAGTGTTTAAACAGACATGTGAAACTGTTGGCTCCAGACCTTAATGCAGTGGTTAGAGTAGAAGGAACAGGGAAGAGAATCCGAGCACCCACAGGTTTTGGTATAAGTTTATCATGACACACCCTCTGATCCTAAGAAAACTAATCATACAAATCCCAGCTCCAAATGGGCGTTTCACTTTAAAGGGTTTGTGCATTGCCTGAGGAAGCAGCTGTTAAATGCAACATTGAAATCACATTTCCTTACTTCATGAACTCTTGATCCCTGAAGGTTTTCCAGGTGGTTTTTTTTTTTTCTTTTTTTTTTCTTCCTCTTCCCAGAATGTGTCGACAGTTTAGGATAAAACCAAGAGCTGTTATGTTTGTGGATTTGAGTTACTCAGGTTAAAACCTCATTGATCTGGTTAGATTTTATATCTGAAATGTGTACTTTTTTCATATTGTCAGTGTTGCTGACAAGAAAACTATGTCTGTACTGTGATATTTGCATACACTTCGTGTATGTGCTCCTTCTCAGTCACAGATGTCCATGCTGGCTTTGTTGCTTAAGCAGCGAGGTGTACTGTATGAATGAGATGGAGAGAAGAGAGAGAAACATGATATATGCTACTATCTGAATTATAATTTTTTATCTACTGCCCTTGTTACTTTAAAACGTTGCATTAAAAAGTGACAGTTATACTTAAAGCTGTGACATGTTGAGTATCTAGCCCATAACTAATAACAGTCCATTCTACAGATCCTGAAATAAATTGTAGTTGCCATGGAAATGTAGGTGACATTTTCTGACAAGTTACATTAAAATTGCTGGTGACTTCTGTTAACAATATTTTTTCACGTGTACTTATAGTCAGTGTCATCTCCTCTGGGTTAATTTAGTTTGGATAAATATCATTTGGCCATACAAAACATTTTATTTAGCTAGCCTGCTAATATCCTGTCTGAAGTTTTACTGTGGGTGATAAGTGATCATTTTTATCCCTCATATCTGTTACAACAAAGGATTCTGTTTCTTCTTCGTCTACATCTTCTCTGCTAGCCTTTTGGGAAGAAGTAAGTTTTTGCTGGTAGTTTTGTCTCCTTATCTTGTTGTGACCTGTTGTAGTAAAAATGGCCTTCTAAAACTAGATGTTTTGCTTCCTTGACTTCTCTATAAGTTAATCCACTAAACCTCTTTATAGGCTTACTTTTTTATATTTTTACTATATATGGCTAAAGCTGAATCACACTTAGTATTTTCAAATAGTTCATGTTACATAATGTTAGAATTTGATCTTAATTGGCTCAGCTCTACCAATCAATTCATAACTCAAAAAATAACAAATATCTGAACATATTCAGTGAGCAGTGTGAACTTGAGCCATTTTCTTGTCTAAACTGACTGGGAAGTGGGTGATTCATTACTTGTTGCCTTTAGTGCTAATTACATCATTGATGTGATGTCTAATCAGATGTTTGTTAATCATGATTTTCATGACATCCTTAGAGTACAGTAATACAGTGTCCTACTTCCACGCCCAGCTGCTTTAGCTCTGGAATTGTAGCATACTTCCCCCTTGTGCTGGCAAATTGTAGTTGCTAATTTATGTGTGAAATTAATAGAAGGCTTGTAATGGATGCTATTGGTCAGTTTTAGTGAAATATAAGTCAATGTGATTAAGAAGATGTGATTCTTTTTAATAACAGAGGCCAAACTTTTTCAAACAACTGTTTAAAAGACCGTGTAGCACTTCTTTAAGAATTTTTCTTGTGGCAGAATTACTGGCTGCTGTGTGCTATAAAAATCCTAAAGTAGTAAGCTACCATGAGAAATGAGCTATTCCATGGCTGATTGCCAAGCTTCTCAGACATCATTCCATACCTGCATGTAAGAGATTAGATACAGCCTTGCTGGGAGAAGGTGGCTGTTGCAGCATTTGTGCTGCCTACTATGAGGTTTTGCATTTCAGTACTTCCAGTTTTACAGCTTTTCCATCAGGTGGCAGGGTTCATTTTGAGGAAAGATTTTATTTGTTTTTTTCCAGAGTGGAAAGTTGTTAGAGGTATGTGTACTGCATATAGAAATCTGTGTTGGTTTTTGTTTCCATCTTGTTGATGTGAGAGCACTTCATCAGATCTGTGATGTCTAATCTGACATGCTTGCTGACACTTTTGCAGACCAGTTCAGTTAGTGAGCAGGAAACCCAGGGTCCCAAGTCGGAAGTTTCACCATCTACTTCGGTTGTAACTGCAGAGCAGCAACAAGAAGTAAGAGCGTATTTTTTACCCTGAAGAGTAATTCACTAGAAAGTCTCTGTCTTATTCATGATGAATACATGCCGCAGCATTCATTATGAAGAAGGATTGAATGTTGTTTATTTACAATGTGTCAGTGTTAATTGCAACTGCTTTGAGGACATCTGCAAATGAAACCTTTTTGCTGGCTCTGTGTGTGTTGGTGTAACTCATTTACCTATGTTTTCTGTACTGCTGCTTGTGTTTTTGTGTGCAGGCTTTCCTGTGAGTGCTTTAAAACACAATCTGTTTCTCTTAAATCAGAATGGCAATGTTAATGATGATTAAATTGTTGATAATTTAAAAAAAAAAAAAAGAAAAAAAAAAGGAAAAAAATCAGAACGCAATAAGCTTTGCCACCCCAATCTTGAAACAAATTCTTGAAGCCTCATTTTGCTCAATTACAGTTTTTTGTGATTCAGGAACCAATTCGGCTTCAGAGGATGCCTGCTGCTCCTTCCCCCACCATTCAGTCCATTTCTGTAGCTGTACCAAAGGTAGGGGGACTGTGCTAACCTTATCATAAAGAACAAAGGAAAAAATACCATTTATAAATTAGCCCTCTGTGTTCTTGTCCTGTTTGGGTTTGTCATGTGTTTGTTTGTTAGGTCTGTGTTTTTAATCAAAGTTTCCACATGCAGGTTGGTGGGTTTTAATTTGGCAGAAGGGATGATAAGAAATGGTTGTAGATTTGGGGTTGAGTGTCTTATGCAGTTGGAAATAAAATTGTTACTGTTGTCTTGCAGCATCTTTTACAAGATGCACTTAAAAGCAGCCCAGGTTTCATAATGTACACTCTGATACACTGGAGGGTGGTGAAGGGAGTTGCTTCTATTACATAAGTACAGAGAGTGAAAATTTTGATGTTTATTTTTTTTTATCCTGAATGTATCTTTCAGCCTAAAGCTCACCAGCTCAATATCAAGTCATTCACAAGCCCCACTCAGTGTAGTCACTGCACTTCTCTTATGGTGGGATTAGTTCGACAAGGTTATGCCTGTGATGGTGAGTCAGTTAAACTTTTTATGTTTTCAGCAAGTCTCTGATAAATTGTCCCAAAACTCTGAAGTATTTTAAGGCAACCATTTCCGTGGAGAGGGAATGAGAGGGATAGCTGCCACTGAATGGTGCTTCTTTCTCCTATATCATCAGACTTCTAAATTCAAAGAATTAATATAATCCTTCATGGTTCCCTTTCATATTTCTGATTAATTCTGCTACTATTAGTGCTGTTACATTGTGAGTTGGGAGGGGGAAGCAGGGAAGGAGGACTGCTTTATGCTTCCAGAGTGGAGAAGACTATGGCAATGTTCTGGTAACAGAAACCTGAGTCTGTCTATTTTGTACCATCCTGGATCCTAAACCCCATATGTTTTAGGACCATTTGCTGGGGCTTTTGACTTGTAGCCTGTCTCGCTGTCCATTGGTTTTATTTATAAAGCTTTCTGTGATGCACGTGTCACTATTGAATTCCATGTTTGAATATATGGAGGAATTTTATTTGAAAATACTTATCTGTATCTTGATTAGACACATGAACACACAAATCTGTTGAAGACAGTACAGTATAAATAACCTGATGTATTTCTGTGCCCAGCTTAGTTCTTGCCAGTGAAACCCTCTCCACTGACACTTTCAATATCATAATCAGATTGCTTCATGTGCCCTTCAGGGCTTTTTTCCTGGAAAATCTTCTGATGTCAGCTCTTCCCCAGGAGCACCTATGCTCTGCCAGCACTTGCCCTGGGGCTTCCTTTTCTCTCCTGTCGATGACAGTTCTAAACTCTTGTTTTGCATCTCTTCTGCAAGTATGAAATGGCGTTTTTCCCTTAGTGTAGCTATCAGCTTTGGGTTTGGGTTTTTTTCTCATATTTTTGATGAAACTGTACATGATTAGTTTTCCAGTTTGCCTCTTCTAATCCACGTAGTGATAGGTACAGGAAAAAAGAAAACCCACAATCATTTTGACCTAAGAATATAGGTGAATCCAGTAGAACAAAATTTTGCCATTTTCTACTCCCAAACGCTTGCTTTTCCCAGTTCCTCCTCTTTTTAATGTTGGAGACTATGGTAAAATACAGCTGCACTTCCAGAGGCCTGTGGAACTGGCTATGTCTTGTGGATTTTCCCTATTATGTGCTTTGATATCTACAGTCCCAAATAATTATGATGCCTCCTGAAAGAGCTGAATTTATTATCTAGTCTTGGAGAGCTCATGCAGTACTTTACATGCATGACTTTTTGGTAACCCCTGTCCTTCTGGGAGCAGACCACAGCTCAAGGAACAAGCTAGGCAGGCCTCTCTGGGCTGCCCTTTCTCCTGGCTGTTCTCTCAGGCATCATGAGGAGGAGCTATGTAGGCCAGTCTGTGGCTCTAGCAGAAAGCAGGCTATTCCCAGGTTTACTGGGATCCTTTGACCCTTTGTAACTATGGGACTGCATGTGGATGGGGTATGTGCCAAATGCCCAATTCTGAGAATACGGCTAGCAGAAAGCAGAGAATAGAGCACAGTGCTGTGCCACTCCCGCTGCCTTCCCAAGCATACTAGTGGAAACAGGATAGCTGGGACAAACCAGGCAAAGTCTCTATGGAAAGATCTCACCCATAAACTGTGGTTCCGATGCCTCAATATCACGTGTTAATTCATTCAGCAGTTCTTGTAGCCTGTCTGTGAAGTGGTGCATATGCTGAGTTTTTTCTGTGTAGCGCTTCTGTGTGAAGTGCTTTATAGACAAGAGACCTAGAAATCCCTGTCCCTTGCTGACGAAGTACAGTGTGGTGTAAATGGTAAGAAAGGATGCAACAATTAGTATAGTTAAGCTGTTTATGTCCCTTTCACCACACAGCATTTCAGCCTTTGTCCCCTGTTTTTTACTTTATTATGCTTTCAAGTCTATTGCCTGTGTTTGATAATTTAACCCTTTTATTTTTTTTGTCAATTCAGTTTTTCTTTGCGTTATTATTGCACACTTGGATCAAATTAGACACCTACTGTATTAATCTGCTATCACTGCCCTATAATTTTTATTCCTCCTTTAATACTTTTTCAATTCAGTGACTGGGTTAGTTGCTGCTTAACACCAGTGAGGCTAACCAATCCCTTTTTCTTCTGGAAAACGCTTTCATAAGTAGCCTTGAAATCTGGACTCAGTTCCTGCCCTTTGTAGAAGTAATAGGCTTAAAAGAGACAATAAATGCACTTTGGAGAGTCTCATAGTAGGTGTGTTCAGTTTAGCATAGTGGGCTTTTGCAATATTTGACTGCCAGTTTCCGTGCAATTAATTGAATTGCTGAGCATAAGGTTAACCTATGTTGATCTCCTGTTATGCCTCATACACGCATTTCACTGTACATTTTCTCTTTTGTACTTATAGTGTGTTCATTTGCATGCCATGTTTCCTGCAAGGATAGCGCACCTCAGGTCTGCCCCATACCCCCTGAGCAAGCCAAAAGGCCTCTTGGAGTAGATGTGCAAAGAGGAATAGGAACCGCCTATAAAGGTTATGTAAAGGTAACAGTCTTTTGTTCTTGGACAAGAGAAGAATACTAAACCTCACTTAGAGCTGTGCAGCTTGGAACCTCTAAGTATGTTTAAACAGATCTCCTAAATTGTGCTAAAGCCTTAGGGCTTTGTGTGCCATCTGTGTAACTTATTTAACCTTTGTTGCTTTAGATGTGGGAGAAACGGTTGGTTTTACTAGAAGAGCTAAAGGTTAGTAGATTAGTAGCTACAATGTTCATAGCCAGGGAAGGGGGGGAAGCGTGCTTTGAGGAAGAATTGCTGTCATCTTTGTTGTAAGCATAATATAAAAGGTAAACTGTCCTACCATTTTGGCGTCTGCGGAATACACAAGCCCCATTGTTTGTCCTGGTGCTACCTGATATATTTGTTAAACTGTAACAGGGAATGGTTGAACTTAAGGAAAAAGATTGTTTGATTGCTTGACATTTTTAACTGTGTTTTGGAGGGCAAGTAGAACGTCTTTTAATCCCATTGATCTAAGTACAAGCTTTTCTAAGTGCCCTGTTTTCTGTGTCTACTACATGTGCTTACATTTAATAAGCAATCAGTTATTTATATGCAGGTCCCAAAGCCTACAGGAGTTAAGAAAGGGTGGCAGAGAGCTTATGCAGTTGTCTGTGACTGTAAGCTGTTCTTATATGATGTGCCTGAAGGAAAATCCACTCAGCCTGGAGTTGTTGCAAGTCAAGTCTTGGATCTCAGGTTTGTATTATTAGGACAGAGTACAAACCCTCTGTATTTTTTTACTATCAGGAATGTTTATTTATAGTACATGAGAAACTTTAAGATCATGAGAACTCTGTCCAACAAGACTTGTGTGTTCTGGAATGGATTGCCCAGGGAAGTTGTGAATGCTCCATCCCTGGTGGTGTTCAAGGCCGGGTTGAACAGAGCCTTGGGTGGCATGGT
>JAOEHY010026868.1:0-16962 GCA_025447955.1 Psilopsiagon aurifrons | reverse complement strand
CCCACCCCCTGACAAACAGAGCCTTCCTCTTTCAATCACAGCATTTCGTGAGGTGCTTTTATTCCTCTGCATGCATCTTGTTTATTCCTGCCATGCATTGATACAACAGGTCATGTGTGTGCAAGAGCCTACCAAAGATAATACACATCCTGTTCAGAGTTACAAGACCATCAGAAGTAAAATTGAAGAGATAATAAACTGGCAGGAAAGCTGAAGAGTGAGAAACAAAAGCGGAACAGAGAAGTGACAACGTTATCTTTGTTTAACGCTCCTCTGAGTCACCATTAGTTATTCAAGATACTCATCTGGTAGCTCCCAGCCCTGTCAGATGAAGAGATCCAAGGAGTGGTGGTTCTTTTTCATTGCCAAACAAGTTGCTCTGGTCTAAAGGGAGAAGAAGCTTCCATGAATGATGGATGGATTACAATGCAGCTCACTTTGGAGGCTAGAACGAGGCAGATTACCACCACATGGGGCCATATGGTAGAACATGGGCTTGTTCTGGATATGACTGTTTCTGTGGTGGGTGATCTACAGAGGCTGTAATGTGAGGACAGTGAGGATAAGGAGGACCTTAAGGATAAGGAAGATATTAAGGATGACAGAAGCACCCGCCCATTCCCACACCTGGAAACCAGATGCTGCATGAACAGCCCAGGATACCTGAACTTTGGAAAGAGGGTGTCAAATAGGAGTAGACAGCACCAAATCAGCTGCTGTAGTTGTCCAAGGAGAATGAGCATATGTCCATCACAGGGCAAACTGGGCGTGCAACCAAGATGAGCATCGAACCTGACCCTGGGCCTCTCCAAATTCCTGGACCAGGCAGCACCTCTGTCCGCATTTCTGACATACCTCTTTTCCTTCGCTCCCAAGGACAGATCTCCAAGTCAAGAGGAAAGACCCAGGACCCATCTGTCCTCCTGCATGAAGGACCATGTGTGCACCCACATGTGTGTGTGTTTGGGGAATTACCTTCTCCCTCTGTTTTCTGCTTGTGTCATTTATCCAGGATCCAGGAGATTAACAAGAGCATTGATTTAACATCATGGCTCAAAACAGTCAAGACAGCCTTACCCTGAGGGCTGTGCAGACAGAAAGGAGGCACCTGGCAGGGAGAAGTGATGAAGTATGAAGACAGGCTGAGAAAGTTGGAGCTGTTCAGCCTGGGGAAGAGAAGGCTTCGTGGAAACCTCATAGCAGCCTTCCAGTATCTGAAGGGGGCCTATAGGGATGCTGGGGAGGGACTCTTCATTAGGTTCTGTAGTGATAGGACAAGGGGTAACGGGTTCAAACTTAAAGAGGGGAAGTTTAGATTGGATATGAGGATGAAATTCTTTAGTGTAAGGGTGGTGAGGCACTGCAATGGGTTTCCCAGGGAAGTTGTGAATGCTTCATCGCTAGTGATGTTCAAGACCAGGCTGGACATAGCCTTGGGTGGCATGGTTTAATGGGAGGTGTCCCTGCCCACGGCAGGGGGGTTGGAACTGGATGATTTTAAGGTCCTTTCCAACCCCAACTGTTCTGTGATTCTATAAGAAGGAAGGAGAAGGAAGGAAGGAAGGAAAGGAAACATGATTGCCCAGCTTCCATTGATTCGTGTCTAGGGCAGAGGAGAGGGCACAAAGGGTGGTAGGAGGGACAGAGAACACAGGGTGCTTCTCAAAAGCTGAAGGTTTCAAACTGAAACAGGGGAAGTTCAGGTTTTATCTAGGGCAGAAGTTCTTCGCTGTGGGGGTGGTGATGTGCCGGCACAGGGTGCCCAGGGAAGTTGTGAATGCTCCATTGCTGGCGGTGTTCAAGGCCAGGTTGGACAGAGCCTTGGGTGACACGGTCTAGTGTGAGGTGTCCCTGCCCATGGCAGGGTGTTGGAACTGGATGATCTTAACGTCCTTTCCAACCCAAACCATTCTATGATTCCATACGATTCTATACGACTTCCCCTCTTGCAGTCTGGTGTACACTGGGCAGGCCTTGGAGCATCACTTCCCTCCCCAGTGCTCCCAGCAAACCGTAGGCCTGCAAACTGCTGAAGCGTGGGATTAAATAAGTTAATGATGTGAGGAAGGTGCAGAGGAATTGTTGTCTTGCTGGTAAAATACAGCAAATCACAGAAAGTGAGGACTGATGGCAGGGGCCAAAGCCTCACACTCCCTTCTGGAACCAGGCTGAAACCTCCATGGGGTCTCTGGGTCTCTCATCCCTGAGTGGCTGCACATTCACTGTGAATGAAGGAGCAGGACAGCAATGATCACAACGAAGTAATTGGCAGCACAGCAGCTGGGAGGGCTGCACAGACAGAGAGCGGTGCAAAACTGCTACACAGCAGATTTTAGCACTGTCAGGGGTTTTCTGCTGGAGCCAAAAAGAGCAGAGGAAGATCTGAGGCATAAGATGGGGGAACATCTCATACAGCTCCGTTGTCAGTGGCTGATCTAGTCTCTGTGTAACTGCTTTTGCACACTACACCTGGTGCATAACCTGCTGTATGAGGCTCTTTTGGCATAAGCCACTTCCAGCAGAAGCTTGCCTACCGTCTTGTTTAAAACCTCTGATCATGGAGGCTAAACCCATCCTGGTCCCCCCAGGATCTTGCCCCGGCATTGGTCTGAGCCAGCAGGCTTGTGCAGATCCCTGTGCACCCTGAGCCACCAAGTAACAGAGCTGCCAGCTGGCACATCTTTCCAGGGTGGAAAAAGGGATGTGAGAGCTGGACTGTCCCTCCTATGAGGAGGATTTGATTGATGCCAGGAGGGACCGCAGTGCGATGCAGCGCGAGGCAGCTGTCCCTGCCCACTTGGCTGATGGGGTTAACGGGGTCTGCCCACTCCAAGCCATGGCCACCCGCACACCAGCGCTGGCCCCAGTGCCCCCAGCCCATTTCACACATGCCATCAAACATCTGCTGGGCTGCAATGACTCCACATCACTGCCGACTGGGGCCATATTGGAGATGGTGACCTCAGGCTGGGAAGCACCAGAGCCCATCGCCAATCTGCCGGACCAGCTGTCAGCAACCATAGTGAGCCATGGTGGGCCAGAGCCACACACAGGGCTCAGACCAACGTGCTGGGAAGCAACATGGGCTCCTGCATCTGCAAACACCACCAACATGAGCCAATGCTGCCGGGGGGAGCTTTGGAAAAGACATTTGAGAACTTGATGCTCTTTCTTGGCAAAGCCCCAACCGCATGTACAGTGAAAAGAACCAGACATAAAACTGTGATGTCCCCTGCTTTTATTTTATGTGTTTATTTTATTTGGTGTGTTTATTTTATTTGGTGTGTTTATTTTCAAGGGGATTACCAATAAATTTAATTTCAATACCGTTAATCTCCATACATATTTACTGAGGGCAATTAGCTGGCATTTATATTAAATATACACAATAGAGGGTTGAATATACAGTTTATGTAGTATAATTAGATTGATATACGCATATAAATAGATGCATAACTCTGTCCGCAGTGTGTGTTGGTGAGGAAGGACCAGGGTAATGTGCCGTGACAGTATTTATCTCGTCCCATATTTATGCCCTGGTAGCTGGGGAAGTGCAGCCGGGCTCTGTAAGAGCAGCAACAAGCAGAGCGGGTGCTGCAAAGGGGACAGGCAGATGGGTCCAGTGCTAGGGGGATTCTGGGGGGGACAAAGGGTTTTGGGGACCCAAGGGGCAGCAGCAAAGGAAGGTGGAGGAGAGGGCCCAGCCCTAAGGGAAGGAGCTGCTCACCCAGGGCAGAGGCTCAGGAGCAGGGGGTGGTTTGGGAGCATTTCCTCACTTTGCTTGCAGTGTTCTTGTGCTTTTTGAGGTGGTGGTTATGGTCTAAGTCCAGCATGTCATCAGTGGAGCCAGCACAGCATGGAGGAAACCTCCTGCTGTGAGGCTGGTGCCTGGGCATCACTTTACTGCAGCATCAGCCCCATGCAGTGAGCAGGGGAAGCCACTTCCCTTTGGCACTTGGACAGGGCTGCCCAAGCCGCAGCCTGGGTCCAGGTGTTTCCTTTTTCCAGGGAAAGCTGGGCTAGGAAACATGGAAGCTACCAATCTTCCTTTTCTTTTTCTTCAGTATTTTATCCTGGGGTGAAACTTTTCCTCATTCCAGCTGGAGTCACGCTGGTTGGGAAATGGTGGTGGGAACTGGCTGGATGGTTTCCCATTCCAAACTGGCAGCTGCTCTCTGCTTGGAGGGTCCATCAGCCTTCCCAGAGCAGAGAGGGTGAGGGAGACCTGGCATGCCATGGTCCTGCAGCACTCGGCTCCTCTGGAAGCATGGGACAGCAGCTGAGAGGGGCAGTGGTGTCGTAGGGCTGGGGAGGGTTTCCTTAATTTCCCTCCCCATGTGAGCTGGATTCAACCGCCATCTCTAGGCTCATTCCACCAGGAAGAGAAAGGGCTTTGCAGATGGTTGGAGACACAGATTTTTATACCAGAAAAGTCTGAGCCCTGTGGGAAATCCCACATGTTTACCCTAGCACTAGTTTGACCACTGTGCCTCTTCCAGACGGGCCGTTGGTTATCTGGATATAGGAGAGCCTTGTGCTTTGCTAACTCCAGAAGCATACAAGAGCTGTTAAACATGCACAGTAGTACTTTAACACTAATAACAGCTAACACTGCCATTTCCCTGCTCAGCCCATCCAGCAATCATTCCCTCTCCTGCTATAGCTGCAAATCTGAACAATGGGAGCTGCTCATGCACGTGCCTTCAACTCCATCATCCCAAACCCCTGCAAGAGCAAACAGCCTCCCTCTTTCTGCATCCAAAAGCTGTGAATGACCCTCAGGTGGACCTTCCCAGAGCTCAGTACTTGGCTGAATCAGTCTCACATCTAAACCCTTGTCTGCTCTAAGAGAAAGTCAACTTATTTCTTTCTATGCCTTCCACCTGGTCCTGTTTGGCTGCCACCAGACTTCTTTAATTGCACACAGCTTTCACCCTGGATTGCATAGGCACTGTTAAAATCCTGCCCTCAGCTAAACATGGTGTGAAGCTGTGCTGCCTTTGGAAGACTCTCAAAGTCCTCAACATCCCTTCATACCTGTGGGCTTCTCCAGCCTTGGCCCAAAACTAAAGGACTGGTTCCATTCTGGGAGCATGTTGCCTCTTGCCTCCCTCATCTATTGTCCTGCTCCTCCAGGGCAAAGTAAGCCAGACAATGCCATAATTAAACCTTCTCCTCACTTCAAGTGCTGTTCAGAGCATTTGATTCCCAGCCACTATTTATGGCTATTGATTTCTGCACTACTTATTACCGCGGCAATGGCGGGTTTATCAATCTCTTTCAGAGAATTAGTAACACAGGAAGCTGGAGAAGAAAATAAATAGTGTGGTTGAGGAAAGTTTGCTTGCCACTCAACAGGGGCTACAACAGCCAGCAGAAGAGGCAATGAAGACCTGCATCTCATCGTGCCCAGCCTGGAGCAGCCAGCTTTAGATGCTGCTCCCAGTGCCTGGTCAGGATTTGGGCAGTGGAGGAGACAGTGTCTGTCCCAAACTCTTGTCCCATCAGGAGCAGATGTCAGTTCCTGCCTTACAAAGGTCTCCCTGTCTTGGGTGAACCCACCCTCTAATGAAAAGCCCCATGCAAATGCTCCATCCCTGGTAGTATTTAAGGCCAGGTTGGACAGAGCCTTATGTGACATGGTCTAGGTCCAGGTCTATGGTCTAGGGCATCCGTGCCCAAGGCAGGGGTTTGAAACTGGATGGGTCCTTTCCAACCCAAACTGTCCATGATTCTATGCACAGGATTCTAGCCCCGGGATGGAAGGGTCAGATGAGCAGAGCAGGCACCAGCATCTGTGTGACCATTGGGGAAAGGATGAAATAAATCCCTTTCAGGCAGATCCTGTGTGTTATTCCCTGGAGACCAAAGCAGCCCTGTTCCCAGTGGCATGCAGAGGCAAGGTCTGGTTGACATGCTCAGAACCAGGGCCGAAGGGATAATTATCTTTTTGGGTTCCTTCTATTGAAACACTGCCTGCAATTAACTCCTACCAGAGAAGCCAGACAGACGTGGCCCTCATTCAGAGCCACTGAGATTGAGCTGCAGAGCAGGACTGGGTGCAGGGGTGGTTTGGGATCAGGCCACTGGTGAGTGAATGCATGGTGTTAGTTACATTGATCTCACAGTATTTGTTGTTAAATTGCTGTAAGCAAACTCAGTAACCTGAAGGTGATTAAATGAACTGGTCCTGCCAGCATAACCCAGGGCTTTTATTGGCAGGATGGAGCAGCGAGTTATTCGCAGGTATGTTTCAAGCCCTCAGCATGCCCCTTATCATTAGAGATGGGGACAAAGAGTTTTCAAGGGTACAGAGGGTGGCTGGAAATGGAGAGTTAGAAATGAGAATTAAACCCATGTCTCCTGGAAGCTAGGGCAGGGCCTTACCCCCAAATAATCGGCTTGCTGCTCCGAGCTGACCTCTTTCCCATGCAAATAGCTTTTCAGTGGAAGGCTAATTCATTCTCACAGCTAAAAATGATCATTGCGGTGAGAAAGCGTTCTGGGCGTGAATCCTTTTTGCAGCAAATAGCAGCATTAACAGGTTCATTTTCTCTCAGCAATGCTATCAAAATCTCTTTGAGCTGCTTCCAGAGCATACCACAGAAGCACTAAACCAAGCCTGCAAAATGGGTGGGAGACGTGATTGCAGTCAGACCTCCTGCCTCAGCCTCAGAACCTGACTCAACCCCATGCTGGGCAGCATCCGTGCCTATGGGATGCAGGAGCCCATGTTCCCTCCTGAGATGCACCAGGAGCATGCCTTAGAGGTGGCTCTGCTTCTGAGGAAACGTGCAGAACATCCCTGCTCTTCTGCAGATGGACATGCAGATCTGCTTGGGAATGGAGCAGTTTCCCTGTGCATTAAAGCTTCACATCCTCCTGCCTCAGCTGGCTTCAGTTCCTGGGTTTCTGGACATTGGGGTTTCTCTGTGTTCAGTTGCCACTGCTGTTAATTCATGTGACTTGTCCCACATGCCCCGGCACACCAGCTTTTGGCTACTGTATCTAAACTGCACATTCCACATCTGTATCTCAAGCCCCAGGTGGAGGCCGGGTGTAAGCCTTTATCTCCTGCAGTTTTCCCAGAAACTGAAGGAATAAGTAGTTAAAGCCCTGAAATCATCAGGTGGATCATTGCCAAAACTGGGGAAGACTGATGAGCTGCTGATCTTCTGCATTATCCATCAAGAAAAGCATAGATCACTGCTGCAGTTACAGGAGCACAGGCATGCAAGGGTAATGCTCCAGCTCAGTTACAGTTTAGGAACCATTTTATAGGCTGTTGCAAACTTGATCTGGGGCAAATTCCAGTTGCTTGTTAGAGTCCAAACGGATGTTTTTCCAGAGGCTCAGGGACTCAAGCCTCAGCTCTTGAGAATGATAGAATCATAGAATCCCAGGCTGGCTTGGGTTGGAAGGGACCTTAAAGCCCATCCAGCTCCAATCCCTGCCACAGACAGGGGCACCTTCTACTAGAGCAGGTTGCTCCAAGCCCTGACCAGCCTGGCCTTGAACACTGCCAGGGATGGGGCAGCCACAGCTTCTCTGGGCACCCTGTGCCAGCACCTCAGCACCTCACAGGGAAGAGCTTCTGCCTTACATCGAGTCTGAATCTACCCTACTTAGTTTAAAACCATTACCCACTGCAATGGCACAGTATGTTATAGTACAGGATGGCATATTGGAGGTTTCTTCTGGCATGGAGGTGCAGATCTGAGTCAGGTTTTGAAGCAAGAGGAAGGACAGGGCATTTCACTCAAAGCAGCACAGCCAAAGGGCTGTGGATTCAGGAAGCTCAGGGATGTGCTGAATACAGCAGCTGCCTCCAAGCAAACACTCTCCAAAGGTCATCAGCGCTGCTCCCTTTGCAAGAAAGCCCCCACACCTTCCCCATGACAACCTGTTACGTGCTCCAAAGGAAAACCATATTGCTCTTTTCTTATTATTTACATTGAGACTGAATTGCCAAAGCTGCCGCTTCTGCTGCGTGAATCCAAACAGTGACTTCGGAGTGATGTGAGTCAGTCCCTCTGTGGGCTGAACTGGTCCTTTTTACTGACCCTGGGGTGCTCTGCCAGTGTATGTGGGGGGAAATGGGAACAATGGGACCAGACAACCCTCCTCGTGCTTCAGTTTCATATCACAGTGGTGCAAACATGAAGTAACATGGGAGGGAAGCAGGAGGTGCAATTTATGGCTGTGGGGAAAAAGAGTGAATGAAGGTAGAGATCCTATCTTTAGAAAGGGATAGCACTCAGAGATCTTTTGTGGAGCCCTGGAAAAGACTGTGTTTTGCTATGGCTATGCTCTAAGTAGGGAGAGCTGAAACTCCCAGGAAATTCAGGATAACTTAAAATGATGACAAAAGGGCAGAATCCAAGCCAGAATTATGACACAAAGACTTTGAAGGGGGGGTGATAGAGATGTCACTGTCTTCAGCAGCATCCACCTGGCACGAAAAGCAGCTCTGAGGCAAAGAATGAGAGCTTGAGCACCAAACTGGTGCTGCTGTGTGGGACAGCCAGTGCCCAAATCCTTATGGGACTAAACATGGACCAAGAGGATACTTTATTGCCCCTGTTTCCAGAGCATGCCAGGAAGCGGGGAGAGACCCAGGTCTTATTTCTGGATCCAACACACACTCCCTTAACTACCTTGGGCAAATTGCTTATGCTCTCCTTGCAGCAAGATAGCATTAACATTACTGTCCTACTTTGCAGTGATGTTTCAAAGACAGATTTGTATTTCCCTGGGGAGAGGGACTAGAGGAAAACCTGTTCATCAACCAAAACAGGGTTTAGCCACCCGGTTTCTAAGTGGCATGCTAAGGAGCCTCGAACTGCTGTCTCCTGGGAGAAGCTTGCTTTTTTTCCCTCCCTTTCTTTCCCATAGAGGAAAAACTATGAAGCTAAATTCATGGATATAAAATCAAAAGATCTTGGGTAACCTCTTTGACTATTAAAGTAAAATAATGACAATAATGAGCACTGCAGCTTCACGCATCTTGGAAGATAAAAAAAATGAGCCAGGCCAATTTCTCTTTGCTTGCCAGCTGATAAGAGCCTGACCCAGATTGGCAGAGCTCAGCTTGCCTTGCAGCTTTGATTTTCTTGGAGGAGGCTTAGTTCTGGCTGTCAGACCCTGAACCTGGAGCTTGTAAACCACAAGAGCTGTCCGTCACTTGGGCAGGCTGCTGAGGTGGAAGGAGGCAAGGGTGCTGGGGCTGCTTTCCAATGGGGAGCATCAGACTTTGCTCTCCTGCTTATCATGCAGCTGTATTTTATTGCTCATCTGCCCATCAGGCTCCAGTGAGAGCTACTGGGTTCTGAACACACAATCCGGCAATTTATTCAGGTGACTAAATAAAAGAGAAGGGAAAAAACCCTGCTCAAAGTTGTGAGCGCTGAGCCCTTGGGAATCCAGCCCGAGCTAGAGAGAAATAGCAAATAGATTCAGTGGTGAGGATGGTGTTTATGTGTCCCTCCTGCAGACACAATGCCTTTGCATAAATTATATTCAGAAGTAATTTCTGCCAAGCCTTAGCATTTAGTATTATAAAAAACTTCCTTTTGTTACTTTTTCCCCTTTCTTTTTTGCACTGCAGTGAATGGCAAGTTCGATGGAATAGGTTAAATCGCTGCGATCCCATTGAACAGTGAATAAAGATTCATGATTTTTTGCAAACTTAAATGATTATGTGGTAATTGCTTTAATAATATCAAACTATTTTCTGCTACAAACTATGATTAATGATAGCAACTGAGCATGTGAATCGTGTGCCTTGTTTTCTGTAAGTTCTGTGATTTAATTACTCGTATAATAGTTTCCATAGGCAGTGATCATCAGCTCATTGATTCAGACACAAAGGTTGGGCAAACCTATAGGTTTACGTATCAAAACTCTTAGTCACTTCTTGACTCCTCATGAAGAAAATGAACAGGAGCAATAGCTGCTTCTCTACATCATGAGCTTGCTCATTAGTTATGTTTTAAGGGTCGTGAGTTATCGGTGGGATGTGTAATGGTCCTCATGCTGGGAGCAGGCCGGGGTTCTAATATTAGGATGAGATGGAGAAAGCCTGAGCAGTGCCCCATCTCAAACCTGAGGGCCAGGGAAGGGAAGAATAAGAAAAAGGGATGGATTTCCTGCATTTTGGGGGGAGTCAATCTCATTTTCTAGATGTTCCATCTCACAAGACCTTCCAGGCAAGGGGACTTCACCACCCCACATCCCACTTTCGGGCACCATTTCAACTCATCTGAACTATTGGTCTCTTTGGCAACAGAGACAGATAAATAAACTATGGCCACCCCCCCTCTGCAGGATGTTAATGAAGCATTTAATCATTTGGTGTTTCGTTTGCATTGGCTTCTTTTTATTTCAGTTTGCAGGAATCAGAGAAACACTCAAGCATGGAAAAAAGCGGCTATTGAGCGTCTGTATCTGGTATTTGCCCCCATGATGGGGAATTAATTGCCTTTTGATTAATGAGCCCTTCAGAGCTCTGCCTGAGATGGGAGTGAGGGGAAAGAGGAGAGAGAAATGAGGAGGAAATCGGCTTCTGTGCTCTACCTGTGGTTGTTTCCTTGGATGCCAAGAAGGGGTTAAAGAGCCCAAAGCTGATGGTGCCATGGTGTGGTGTTGATGGTGGGAAGGCAGAGGGAGAAATCACAGTCTTGGCATGTGTCAGAGGGGAGAGAGAAAGAGAAATGGAAGCAGCAGTTTAATTTTATGAGTTCTTTCACGCCCCTTGAATGGAGAAGGGGAAAATTATTTAATTAAAAATATATTTACTTTTAATGCAACCATCAATATTTCCATCCGTGCTGATTGTTAGGGGGTTTGTGTGTTTGCATGTTTAAACACTTCTAGGCTCTGCCTGTCCCTCTCCATCAGCAGCTGCTCGTGCATGCTCACCCACTTCTCCATGCACACTAATCCAGCCCCTCTGTGTCTCCCCACGGTTGGGGCTTGGGTAGCTTTTTGGTGATTCCCGAAAAGGGGAATATTCATCGTCTCCCATTTCCCGTGTCTTTGACAGCTCTGTATTTCAGGCCTCCTCCACATTCACTTTCCTCTGTGGTCAGTGCATTTTGCTGTGCAAGACCTTACTGGGTTTCTTTCGGAGGCCTCAGCCAACACCAAGGTCCCCAGTGCACCCCAAACTGCAGCCCCATGGTGCTCGTGGGGTGCTTGAAGTGTTTGCAGCAGAAGGGGGTTTGTGGGACTGACTTGGTCCTCTGCCAAGGAGAGATTCTTACAGAGGCCAAACGAGCAGGTAGGAATGAGGATTCTGGAGCTGGGAGCTGCCCCTATTGCTGTTTCCTAGAGAATTTAGTCAGTGGAAAATGGCAGGATTCAGGGATTTTGACAACATCACACCTAGAGTTATACAGTAAAGCTCCAGCAGCCCTTCTGATCTATATTCCTTCCCAGTGTCAAAATGCTTCCCAGTTACCCATTTGCCTTTCTCTTGTTCCTGCACTACACAGAGGGTTTTAAAGGATTTCTTCACAATAGCCTGTTGAAATCTCCTTGCAGGGTGCTGCTGAATAGCAGCACAGATTGATTCTGTGCTGCTCTCTGGGTCCTCACCACATTGCACTGTGGCTGGTGGCACAAGGACATGGCTTTGTGTGAAATATGGTCTGGAGGAAGGTGTGGTTGGGAGACAGAAAGTTTGGCTTCTAAGTGAAACAAACAGCCTTTGTCAGCCTGACCTTGAAGCTCAGCCACCACAACACTAGAAATGGCGGTGCTTGCTTCCTTATCATCTTTCTTTCTCTCTCCAAAGATGCTCCTGTCTCCCAAGACTGGCAGAATCATTCCTTATTTCAAAGGCTGCATTGGTTTAGTTGATCTTATTTTGTTATTTGTCGCTTTTATGTATTATTTGCAAGGCCACCAGGAGCAGGCCTTTTCACAGAGATGAATAGGTTGGTCTGACCATTTTCAGCTCCATTTTTCCTTTTCTGTGGTTGGCACAGCCTGGGATGAGGCTCTGGTGCAAGTCCAAGCTATGACATGGGGTGCACAGGCGATGCCAGTGGGCTCTGAGCTCCCATCAGAGCCAAAGGCAAAGCATCAGCTCTGCTTCTCTTTAGTGATGCAGCTCACAGTTTTGTTTCCAATCTCATATTTCAAGTGGAAAATTTGGTGAAAACAAAAAATTAGCAGGACATTCTTAGTAGAGTAGTAACAAGCAGTCCAATCTATTAGCAACAGCCTTTTTTGTGCATGCCGTTAGCGCTCAGCTTGTGTTTACAGCAGAGTTGGTAAAAGATAGAGCCATCAGGGAGATCTGAGAGACCCTGAATCTTTCTTCCCCTGGCAGGTTTGTGGTCACAGCCCATCGGAGTGGCCCCATCACTCTGTGTCTCCCTGAAGGAGAAGCCTGCTCTGAAGCCTGCATCCTCCAGTGAGATGTGAATGTGGTTTGCTGGTTTTTCTGAGAATGGTTTTGAAATGCTATTAATCCTTGGCTCCACATGAAGGATCAGGGAGGCAGTGTCAGGTGTGGAATGGAAACCATGCTCTGCAGAAAGAAGAAAGAGAATCGGAAACTTCCTGGTGGAAATGCCTGTGTACTTAACCCAAACCCAATGGCAGCCAAAGTTGTCTGTGCTGGACACAAACCACTGAACAGAAACAGGGAAAGAAAGCCCCAGAGGATTTCTGTATTTCACTCCCTAGTCTGGAGAAGGCTCTTTCTGAGCCATTTCTAGACAATGCTGCACTCAACCCTTTGCCTTTTATTGCCACGATCTGTTCCACTTCTGCTCAAATACAGCCCTGGATCTTTCTCCATCAAGCTGCTGCCCAGCCCATTGGAGCCCATCTGGTGTTTATGTGAGCTGTGTGCTCGTCCTCCCGGAATGTCATCAATTTTATAGGGTATCTCAGGCCCCTTCTCCAGTTTCCCATCACTCACTATGTCTCAAGTCTGATCTGAATTTGGTTTTATGTCCTCCAAAGTGTCCATGGCCTTTCCTGGGATGAGCCCTCTGCAGATGTAATAAACATCTCCCCTCTTCCATCATCCGGGAGGGTAATTGAAATATTTAATCCTACCACATCAAGAGAGACCCCCTTGGATGCCTCCCTCTTTCCTGACAGGAGCCCATTGATAATCCCTCTCTAGGTACAGCCAAATTGTAGTACAGGGCCATTTCCCAGCGTGCTGATGAGAATGTCATGGGGGACAGCTTGAAAAGCCTTCCTAGAGGAAAGACAGATGACTTCTCCTGCATCTTCCCCCAGCACCCGCCCTGTCACTGGAGGAAATTAGATTGGATTGACCCAATTTGCTCTTCACAAATTCATGTTGGCTGTTATTCCTTTCCCTGTGCTCATGCAGGTGCTTGCACGGGCTTTGTTTGCTCTCAGCATGCTTCTGGAAATTGGAAGTAACTCATTCTCCTCCCCCTCCATTTGAAAAGATGGGTGTTGCATCTGCCCTTTTCTACATTTCTGCCTTGTCACCTCCTCAAATATCGCTGGGTTGGCTCCAGATTCACTAAGAAATAGCAAAGTACACTCAAAACTCTTCTGTCCCTTCCTGGCTGGTATCTTACTCCTCAGTGTTAATTGTGTCAGGCACCAACTCACAGCTGATCTGTTTAGTAAAGACGAAACTGAAAGAGGCTTTAGCCTTTTCGGCACCCTCTGCTGATGGTTTTCCCTCTTCTGTCATTCTGACATTTTCAAATGGGGTTTATTTTATCATTTTTTGGAAATACAAAGTGACTTTTTCTGCCGTTTTAAAATGTAAATCAATGCCTTCTACCAAAAACATAGAAGCATTTTAATAATGAGGCTGCAAAGGCTGAAAAATAATGTGCAGAAATAGCTGCAGCAAAATGTTTCTTGTTACTTGAGATCAATTCTTTTTGGGATAACTATTAATGGTTGGGATGGAAATTGTTCATGTTTGTCCCCATTTAAGAAAGGGAAAAGTTTCTACCCCCAGATTCCCCCCTAATTTTAGTTCTCAGTAACCAGACACACCACACTCCCCCTGCTATGTGTTGGCTCAACCAGAGCACTCAAAACCACTGCAGCTATTTCCCTGTAAGATGAGTCTGGGCCAGAAAACTGTGGAATCTCACGCAACTCCATCTGTATCAATAGCAATCGGGGCCGCCAGCATGAATCCACAACAGGGAAAATTGGATGGGTATTGAGCAGAAATGTGTCTTGTCCCACGCACAGCATCTGAAACCTGGTTTTAAATGCAAATAGCATGGAGAAGACTATAGAAATTCGATAGCAAGTGTTCTTTAAGTTTCTTTCCATACAGCATGGATCATTAAGTAGAGCTCTGGCAGCCCAGAGACCTCTGGCATGAAACAAAGATGAAATCAGACCTTCCTGCTTTGCTCAAGTCGAAGTCAGCACCATGGTGCGCGATGCTGTGTGAACCCACTCCCCTGTTTCAGCTGTGCCTTAGGACAGGGTGATATTTCTTATCCCCTGATGCCATCAGGTCACCAGAAGCCCACCACTGTGCTTACACCCTTCTCCTGACTTCCAGTGTGAATTGATTTGTGGCCTGGCTCCTCATCTGCAAACATTGTCCTTTAACTGAAGTAGCTCTTCTTTCCTTGTGTCTGGGTGATGGATTGAACAGAAGCGTGTTTGCCATTTCAGCTGTCTCCCACAACAGCTGCTGCTTCCAGTGAGAGAAGGATGGTGGATATCTGTATAAACAGCTTTCTTTAAGAAGTGATTGGCTCCAAAAAGCAATGATCAACCTTCTAAAATCAACACTTAAGTACTTTAGTGGGTTGGAGATTTTCAGTGGAGAACAGAGAGGGGGGTTCAGTGCAAAGCAAATGATGACTTTTCTTCTAGAAGTCAAAGATTCCTTTTTTTTTTGCCTTTTTTTTTTCTGACAAGCCATCTGAAATAGAGAGTGTTTTGTAGGAGAAATCTCCAGGCTATGCAGCCTAGCTGGGATATAAAACTCAACAGGCTCAAGTTCGGGGTCCCGGGGTCAATTACTGCATCTACCACTGCATCTATCTTGTTGATAGATGACTTTGGGCAAGTCCTGTGCCCCCTGCCTGCATTTCCCCAGCTGTAAAGCAGTTCAGGAATTCAAGCAGTTCAGGGAAAGGGGCTAAAATAGACTGTGGGGTTGTTGAACAGCCATCAGAAAGCCAAAGAGGTTGGATTAAGAACCGCAGGAAGTCCTGTGCAGAGGATGAGGATGAAGATGGAGCAGAGCAAGCCCCAGTGCTGTTCAGGGCAGGGGATGGGAAGGTGCAGGGACCATGAAATAGGGAACCTGGATGTGCTGTCCCATAACTGGACACCATTTATTTGGACTCAGATTTGAGTGCGGTGGTTGCTGTCGGGGTAGGTTAATGTGGAGCACTGTGTGGCAGACACAGCCACTCATGCTCACAACATTGTGGCTGCTGCTGTTCCCCCCCACAGCTCTTCTCTATGCACTGAGAGGGCACAGCACCATTCCAGAGGAGACACATACCCGCTGCTGCATGGTGCTGATGGGCCAGAGAGGGGGAAGAGCAGGGGAAGGACATGCTTCCTCTCTACAGTGGCAGTGTATCCATTTTCCAAGAGCACAGAAAGAGCCAAGTCTGTTGTGGAGGGTATTTAAATCACTAATTAAAGCTCTTACCCTCTGCATGACACGAGTACGGCCTCTTCTGAACCTGCTTAGAGGCTGGGGAGAGTGGAAGAGATGGATCATTGTCTTGGTTTTCTGTCTTGTGCCCTTCCACGCTGCCTGGGGTTCTCTCTTTTATCCTTATACATGTCTCACCCAACTCTCATGGTTTCAAATGAAGATAATATTGATCGGAAGGGTTTGGAGGGATTGCAGGTCATTTGCATTCTCCTGTCCCTCTTCATTTCTTCTCCCAAGCCTGAAGTTTGGCTCCTGGAGCACAGGAGGCCTGGTTGCTATAGCTACCAGCACTGCCTTCCTCCCATCGAGGGGGAGGAGACCAAAGCCATTTTGCCTTTGAAAGTGAGCCAGAGGCTCAGTGGCACCCTTGGGTCACCCCTCTCCTCAGTCCTCTCCTCTGGCAGCAGCTTGGTGCCAGGGAGGAGGAACCACCACCCACTCCCTATGGACAAAGAGGACTTGGATGCAAAGCTGGGGCTGGGCAGCATCTCCAAAACAGTCCATCTCACACCAAGCACGTAATGCAGAGGCTACTTCTGTCCTCCTGGAGAACAGGTTTACAGTGCTGGGGAAAGGCACAGGTATAGTTCATAGCTACACAGAGCACTTCAGGACCTTCCTGGGCTGGCAGGTACAACCTGGCTCTCTGGGGTGGACAGGGGATTGTGCAGCATCTCAGATGGCTTTAAATGCCCACATAGTCTGAGTGACATGGTTTAGTGCCCATGACAGGGGGGTTGGAACTGGATGATCTTAAAGTCCTTTCCAACCCAAACTATTCTATGATTCTGTGATAGGTGGGGGCTGATCCCTCTTTTTGGCTTTTCCTACTTCATCCCCCAAATCAGTACAAAGGACTGAGCACTGCACTAACACCCCTGCACCCGAGACCCTGAGCTTTCATCTCCCTTTACACTGTGGAGGGTACAGGGCCCGTGCAGAGGAATAGACTGAGTAGGTCTTGTATAACACGGACTCCCTTTGTTTCCAGGTTAGTCTGGATTGTCTGTAATTATGTCTAGGGATGCATGCCATGGTAATTGTTGATTATTTGCAGCTCCCGTGGACTGCTTCCTTGTGAAAAGAAGGCAAAGAGCCTGCACGTAGCATAGGCGAGAAATTCCGATCAGCGGCATATTGCTGGAACAGGCTCAAGAACTGAATAAATCCGTGAATAAATGAAATAAATAAGAGGTGTGTGGGAGCAGGCGAGATGGCCTTGCTGTGTCAAGAGAACTGTACCTTGTCCTCCTGCTCTGCAAACTCTGCTGAGCAGATTTATTAGTTTTAATTAACAGGAGTTG
>JAOEHY010026867.1:0-30790 GCA_025447955.1 Psilopsiagon aurifrons | reverse complement strand
CCTCCTTTGGACTTGTTCCAACAGTTCCATGTCCTTTTTATGTTGAGGACACCAGAACTGCACACAATACTCCAAGATACTCTTTGGGCCAAGAGCTTTATGAGTATCAGAGCTCAGAAATGTACACAGTTGTGTGTATACACACATAACCATAGATGACTATATATGACTATATGTACATACATACAGAATAAATAATATAATTACCGTAAGATGGTTAAAACCCTTACTTTCTGACACTACAACTTTTACTCTCACACTGTGACATCATGAAGTAGCTGAAAATAGATAAGACCTGAACTTCCTCAGACAAAGAATAATATTAAGAAAACCCCCTTCTCTTTCAATATATGTAAAAGAATTAAAAAAGGATGAACAAACGGATTTGGGGTGAAGAAGCAAGTCAACTCAAGCTCAGCAAAAATTTCTAAAAGATAAAAGCAAGTATAAATAAAAAGAGGATATAGAAATAGGTGATGTGAACAATTCTCAAGAACAAAAAAGCATTTGATACCATCTAAGCTGGTGTCATGGGGCTGCTATTAACCAGTATAAACATCATTTTCAGTCCCACTGAGTCACCTAGAAAAGCTGGCTCTCAAATAATGAGGCTGATGGAGCCTGACATCCAGTTCTACTTTTCTTTACTCCAACTTGGAACTGTTGCACAATTACGATACAGAACGTCAGGATATGATAAACAGAACTGAAAAAGGGAAAGAAAACAATTTTTTCCCCTACAAGTCAGGTTCAGTGCTTTTGCCTATTAAAGTAACCAAATATGTTTCTCTCTGAAATCAAAGCCAAAAGGCAGCATGCCAGCCACAGTTAACAGATAAATCAATGTTCCCGAAGGGCGGGCTTTTTTGTTTTGGGGGGTTTCTGCCTGACAACAATCTTGTGGTGAGCAAACAGAACACCCACCACACATCTTGTCAACCTACTCACATGAAACGGGGAAGGAAACATGAATACTTTTGAAGATCTAGGCACTGTTTGGAAAAACTTCATGCTCTAACCTCCCTGTCAAAGATCATGGCTTTCGGAACTACAAAGTCTGCAGCTATTGTAAAGCCCACTACATATAACATGTAATTGCAGTTAATTTATCACTAAGGTCACTGTATATAGCTGGGAGTTTGTAAACAAAAATGAATCACAGGTTTCATTTTTGTGTCCCTTTCAAACTGGAAGACCTAACAGTTTCCTGTTCCAACATACAAAATAGTATTGCTTCTATAAAACTACTCGGGTCTCCTTGCCAGCGGTTTCCATTTAATTAAACTGACAGCAAAACAGGGCCCTCGCTAATGTGATCCAGACCAGTACGCCTTCAATGTAAATTCTCAGGCATGAAATTACATCTGAAACAGACACAATAATCCCTCTATATCTTAGTCATAAGTTTAATCTATACTAAAATAACATTTTCTTTGTCTATATTGAAGGCTGTTTTAGAAACTCGGTGATCTCTTTTCCCAGTTTAAGTTCAGGGAATTATTCAACTTCCACCCACCTTACAGTCAATTCAGAATTTTCTTCTTGACCGTAATTTATACATTCATTGTTGATTTCTAGGTCATGGGTACCAAAATGATCTTGCATGTGAGAAACCAGGTCTGGGACCTGCTTCAAGCTTTCACTTTCTGGAAACCAAATAGGCTGGTAGCCCTATAAAACTAGTTCATAGCTGCTTAAAGCCATCTAACTTGCCTACGCTAACAGCCCAATCTTTCACACAGACCCTCAGGTCCACTAGCTGTAAAGAAGAAAACTGATGAGATTTATAGGTAACTTCAATAAAATGAAGGTGGGGTTGTTTGTTTGTTTAATGACCTGTGACATTTCACTCTCATTTAGTCAGTCTTGCCTGAACTCAACTGATGCACTAATTACTACAATGTCTAGGAATAAAAGAATATGCAAAAAAAAAGTTACTTATTGCATGGTAACCATGGTGTCCATGATGAGCAACTCAATAAACTGCATTTATGCCAGATGCAAATGAGACGGGAATTTCTGAGAGATGCAAAGCATTTTGTTCCTGGCTCATGGGCTGCTTCCTCATGCACCAGCACAAGCCTGTGAAACTAGAGCCCCCCTGTAATTCGAGACTGCAATTATCAAGGGGCTTTGAAAAACAGGCAGTGACAGTGTCCAGAGAGTAAAATCTGGAAAAGTCACAATTACTGACCTATTCTTATTCTAGCCAATGTTCACTAGTTCACTATGACTGCCAAGTCACATGTCCTGGGCTCAGCACACCAGTTCACTTGACAGTACAAGGAAGCTTTAACTCTGTCAGCTGAACAGAGTTTGTGATTGAAAAAAAGCTCTCCCAAACTCCCAACCTCGCAAACAAGTCTAGGAATGACACTGGAGAAGCTTTCTTCTTTGCCGCTCTTTGGATTCCTACACTGGAAGAGTACATCACCCAAGGTCTCCAAGCTTGATGGGAATTACCCAACACTTAGCCAGCAACATGATACCTCAAGAGAGGCATTTTGAGACACTGTGGCAGGACAGTCTGAGCTTCAGAGTGACTTAGGCAGAGATACCAAAATGGTTCCTGCCCCAAATGAAACTGAGGATTCACTCTGGTATAAATCTGGTCTGCGTGTTCAGGCTGTCAGAGAGGAGAGGGCTTCTTGGCTTCAAAGTTAGCAATCATTGGCATGGAACTGGTATCACTTCCTCTGGTGAATGCAAGCGACAAAGAAAATTGTTGCAGTAGCTACTCCTCCAAGGAGCCTTGTATCCTATTTTAGTATGGGTAATCTGGCTAGTGAACTGACTGGAAAATGGAGATGGCAAGAAATTTTTACGGATTGCTGGGGCAAAGATCTCAAGGAGGCACAGAGAAAACGCAGTCCTACATGCAAATCCACACAGACATGCTCCAAAGAAAAAGGAGCAACAAAATGGAAACTGCAGTCCCATTTTCTCTATGAATGCCATCCTATTCTGTCATGTCTTGATAACCTTCAGTGATGTAGAGTAAGCATCCTGTCAGCCTCAATGAGCTCAGAGCATTCCTTACACCACCTGTGACACTCAGTACTTTATGGGACTGGGCCCAAAGACTCCTGTTTCCTGAGAGCTTGTGCTGCAGCTGGAGATGCTGTGACTGTAAGAAGCACAAGTGACAAAACCACTCTTAAAACAAGAGAAAACTGAACCACAGCGTATTTTCCAAGTTTCACTCACCCAACCAACCATTTGCAAAACCTTAGTTACATGCCCAACTAAAAATACCTGCTGCCCAAGAAATGTTACATTCCTTTATGGAAGAAATTTGCATATGTAAAAATGCCCAGCAAAGTGTAAATGACGCTTTCAGACAAATGAACTCAAAATGTTTTCAGAGTCAGGACAGTAAAATTTCCAAGCACTATTGTTACAATCTTCCTCTTCAAATAAGAACTTTAATTGCATTGTTTTCCTAAAATGTAGAAAGCAAAGTGCTTATTTAAGAAAACCAGCCACATACTATGCTTCAGTGTTCTTGAAAGTCTCTCGTTTCAGGAAAAACACTTAACAAGTTTTCCTGGTAAAAAGTATGTAAACTTTTTCTTACTGTTACTCTGACTTTGTCTACAAGGTGATGAGGGATGAAGTGTTTAATATAGAATAACAGCTTTACTTTATCTCTGCTTGTGAAGAATCAGGTCCCTGCGCTTCCCCAAGCCAACAGAGATGGCAAAGAGGTACTGCTTTGTGCAAACAGAGTACACAATTGGCCAGAGATGACGGAATGACTTTTCATATTAACATATATGGATTTGCTGGTATGTCTGACCAGTTAAAAGTCTCTCAAAAAGGCAGAGAAACTACCGATAGAGTCTCTGCAGCAGAGGGTGAAAAATGCTCCTATTCCATTTGTGCAAATATGCTGGGCTGACATTATTGAACACACGAATTCCTGTCCACACTCTCTCCTGAGCACCCTGCCGTCAAAATAGCAGGGACAAAATTGGCCTCATTTCCTGTGTATTTCATATAGACTTCTGCATTCTTAAGTATGTTGTCAGGGAATATATTTTAAGGCTGCTATGCTCACATCTGATCTCCTGTTCTATGCTTTTAAGATATTAAATTGGCTTTACGCAATAAATCATGATTTGTGCCTTGGAATCACATGGTACCTAAAATGACCAAAGGCTAAATCCTCTACCATTCACATTCATTCTATGCAAGTCAGAGGGCCCAGGTCTAAAAATTAAAGTAAAAACTGAGCACCAACCTTCCCTGCAGGGAAGGCTAACAACAAAAAAAAAATAACAATCAAGCCACACACCCCAAAGAACCTAGTGACAACGCAGGGAAGCAGCCCTTATTGCTATCTGCAACAATCCTCATCCCTGCTCCTATTCTAGCTTTGTGCCGCCTCTTCTTGCTCCATCATGGGAGGATCAAAGCTGATGGCTGTGGTGGAGTATGGCCTTGGCACCAATCTTCTCACACATCCCAAGCTAGTCTGAAGCCTACAGAAAAAGGCACTGATCACACAAAACCCAAATGAGATGATTATTCCAGAGGCTCTTTCCTGTTGAGGGATATAATAGCTGGCTAGAAAAAAACAGAACAATAAACCCTCCCTCAAAGTTTTTCACAAAGGCAGACAGAACCCGATTTTCCCGCCAGTTAACACTGCTGCAAAGTTTGCTACCAAGCATCACAGCAGCAAGCCTAAGCCCATGGTACACCACTGAATAGCTACCACAATAAATACTCCTTCAAGCTCCCCCTACCTGAGCAGGAAGCGTCCCCTAAGGGAGGAGGGGTGCAGGCAGATAATGGAGCTGAACACCTCTCAAGGGAGTAAACCCCTTGCCCTCATTCAAGTTGACCAGTCCACTGAAATACCAGGACTCTCCCCCCCACAAAACTAAGGGATCCAACCTTTGATGTTTTACAGTAGCACCAAGACAACATACAAAACAGATTCAAGAAACATTGCTGCAAAAGTGCCAGCATTTTAAGGAACGTTCCCTTTGGACATGAAGCCTTTTTTAGCCAAACCACTATGATTTTGTTTCAATGACTCATAGGAATGGATTCTGGATTAAGGTTTAAAAATGGGATATTTTCTCTTCTGCTCCTAGGTTCACCTCAAGACATGTGAATGAAAAAATAGCAGTAAGACTATTAGGCTGGACTTACATTCACCAACAGACACTAAATAGGGATCTACTAAATTTGTAAAGCCCAGCTGAAGTTGCAAATATATAATTCTGAAAATGCAATTCCCTCCTGAAGTCGGGATGGGCAAGGATCATAAAACTATAAAAAGACACTTTGTCCCTAAAGACTGCAAGAAGCTAATCATTAGCCACCCATTTATACTGTTTACCTTTTTATTACATTATTCTGATATTTTTCCTTCACAGGGACCTACTCCTTATTTATAACATATGCGTAACAAAAAAGATCCACTGCCTCTAGGCAAAGTGTTTTTAAAGACAAAGGCTTTTGCCAGATTAAAAACAAACACACAAATAAAGTGTGCATAAATTTGTGTTTGACTACTGTTGGGCATCTGGAATGGCCCACATTTTCTTTGGAAAATTTTTCTTTGGTTTTTTTTGTACAAATGACAGTAAAATATGTACCCAGCAGTAAACTGCGAGAACTAAATTTAAAATGCACTTTCAGACCACTCGTTCATTTTTTTCTTTTTAACTTCTCTTTTTCCAAGGCAAGAGGGGAGGAGGGAACTTGCACCAATGTTTTGAAGTACTGTAAGTTCTTTTGCCTTTTAACCGAAATATGTAAACAAGGTGTATGACTGCAGGGTAATGTTCTAGTCACAAAGCATTCAAGAGCCAGAGTGAAGCTATTTAAAGAATGGAGTATTCAATTCCTGAGGCCAGATGCTAGTATAAATATGAAACTATGTTCACACTGCAGATTAAATTATTTTTAGTTTCTGCATTTGGACTGCCAAAATTATTTGGGTTGGGTTCTTCTTTTACTGTACCACAGAATTTATGGGGCCACATTTTTAAGTATCTGAACAGAGGACTAAAATCAGAAGTATGAAAGGACTTTTTCAGCTATTTTCTCTGTGCAACAAAACTAGAAGCGTATAGTGACAAACACTGTCACAAATAAGGGTCATTCAGGGAGTAAGGAAACTAAAGATGGAGCTGAAACATTCAAAATTCTTTAAAAAGATTTTTATAGTACCTTATCATTTAATTTCCAGCCCACAAAGCTTTTAATCTGGAAATACTCAGTGTGAAAGAAAAGTGGAGACTGTGGTTTTAAAATAATTAAAGAGAAAAGCATGCATTAAGATTGCATTACACCCTGTCTACTGGGTTTGCCACGAAAGTTCACAGAGATATTGCTAAGAATATCAAGTTAAAGTCACTGGCAGTTAACTAAAACAAATAATCAATAATCCCATGACCTTGCCATAGCAAAAACCATGCACGAATTCAAGAGAGAAAGAGAATGAAATAAAATAGAAGCGATCGAAGAAAACTCAGGCTTAGTGACTAGAGGGGAGAGGACCTATCACTGACACACAGTAAAGCCTGCAAGTCACCTACAAGGCTGCCAAGGACCCCCTCTTCCTGATGACCACTTCACTGCTGCTATTTTTTTTGGTCCTGTAATTATCTTCCATTCGCTTCATCAGCTGACAAGAACGGAAGATCCAGGATGTACCTCAAGGATGTGATTCATCTGGTGATATCAGGGGGTTAGACTACCAAGACACAAAAAGTAAAACAGGAATTGTGTGGAGGGATGTCAACCAAGCCATACACCCTTCCCACTGCAAATGCTACAAATGCCCTGGAAGGCCTGGGTGTACAGCCAAGAGCATAAACCCGCAAGAAGGATGAGCAGAAAGACTGCAGCTTAGCCATTCAAGAGAACTCCTGCAACACTAAGGAATATGGAATTACTGAGCAGACTTGCTCTGCACCATGCTGAACATGCATATTTTGCTGATGATTTACAAGAAGGATGAGGCCAGCAACACTGTACAGCTGGCTGGGGGTAAGAGGAGGGGGTCCTGCAGCAGTGGCTGTAACCCAGCTAATATTGAGATGTGTGAAGCGACACTAAGTACTCATGGAGACTCTGTCACTGCCCCAATTCAGGAAAGCATGGGACATCAGGCTTAATTACAAACAGGCGATGTGAGATATGCTGAAAGCTGAACATGCTCTTGAATATCACGTCAGGTTCAGCCCCAGTTCCCAATTAACTGTTCTTATCAGGCATGGACCTGGTATCACAACACCAAAGCCTCCTTTCGGTGGACAGGCCGACAATCCCACCCTTCCCTGGGTATTTACAACACGCTTTTAAAATGCGTTAGCCTGCACTTTAAAGAAACCTGGGACCAGAACATCTGGGCTTTGGCTGTTTTGTTTCTCAGTAATAAGGACTGGAAAAAGAAAGAAAAAAAGATGCAGCTGTGGATAAACCAATCAGGACCACAGCAACCACCTTGTGATTCTTCACCTGTTTTCCATTCACTAGCCTTATTCACAGGAGCAGCACAAGGACATGGAGGAAGATGAGAGGGAACATTTCCCAGTTTTTTCTTAAATTAGATTTTCAATTTGTTATAGGATCCTTGAATTGTGCAACATGTGTGGATCTATTCCACTCATGACACACATGCGTAACTCCCCTTGGCACTAATGGGAATGACGAACGTGTTGTGAGAGGAGAATTGCCCCCTAAAACTGCAAGAGTGTGAACAAGGTTGTAAATATATCTCCAGGTTCTGGTAATATTAGAAACCAGCCTAGCGAATTTCTCATGGTTTATTATGATATCACCAAATCCCCTCTATGTATTTATAGCCTTGTAATTCACAATTATTCTGGGTCCATAAATGTTTTTGGCATCTGAACGTAGAACTGATACTATTATTTCACATATTATGGTACTGTCCATGAATGCTAAATTTATTCCAGCAGAGACTCTTGGAGTTCATTCATCAGATATTTTATGCTACTGTTCTTCTAATGATTCATTTATCCTTAGTAGTATTTGTATTCTGAAGTGTGGCGTCTCCAGCCGACAGCACAATGCTCTGCTGAATTATCTTTTTCTTTCACAGCATAACAAAACAGAGCACAGTCAAATTGAAGATGGCCTTTAGTACACTGTCAGAACAATACTGCTTACCAAGCATATCCAGACACATTTCTCAACCCACATGTAATGCTCTGGCTGCGAACATGCTCATAAAGTCATTAACCAGCATCTTAAAATGAGGGTGTGATACATATATTTAAATGTTTAGGAAAATCAAATGTGTGCTCTTCCAGAAGCTTATTTTGAATTTCAGCTTCTACATACATTAATTATGCAGCAGTGCACAGATGTAAAAAATCACCTTGATTTTTCACAAGCTGATAAAATATACTCCTGCTAAAATAATACACATTATCTATCACTAACAAAAGCTTCTTTATGGTGTTAACCATTTGCCCTTCACAATGTAACAGAGCAAGAGAGACCTAAGCTGAAGGTTTACAGAGCTGAGGATTGATGTCTACATGCAAATTATTATTAGCAGTAAAATTAAGAAGGAACTTACTTATTTTACATGGTGCAGATTTTACTAAATGAAGTAGATATGCCACAATGCCCTCCAATACAAAACCTACCCAGTAAATTACAATTTGTGCTACTACATTTTTTAAATATACGCTTTCTCTATCACCCACTCCCACAAACTGCACTCAAATCTATATATACTGGGTTTAACCCTTCCCTTCCCACATACCCTCATCAGTGTTCTCATCATGCAAGGATCACCAAACCAGCAAAGATCAGCATGAACCAAATAAGATTAAGCAGATTGAATACTGACAACTGAGTCTTAAAACTCAGTTTAACAAGGACAAGGATGCCAGAACCACACTCTTCTCCAGTGTACCCATACAGCCCCTCTAGGTGCTCACAAAGGTGACACAAAATGCTGTGGGAGAACTCCAAGGCTGCCTATGTTGAGAAGGCAGGTTTGCTAATGCCCATGTTGAGAAGGCAGGTTTGTTAATGCCCATGTTGAGAAGGCAGGTTTGCTACTGCCCACTCAGCTGCTGGAGCCAAGACTTCCCACACTGTTGCCCAACACCTTCTTTCTCTTTCTAGCCTACCCATCTCCTACCTTCCCTTGCCTGCCCAAGCAAAACTCCACATCCTCCTGCTGAAGACCCCATAAATGCTGACATACATACCCATTTGTCCTGGGTTCAGCAGTAGCAGTCATTTTCCTCCTTCTTGGCAGCTGGTACAGTGCTGTTCCCAGGCCGAAAGTCAAAAACACAGCGCTGCACCAGCTACAGAGAAGGAGGAAAGTAACTGCTACTGCTGAACCCAGGACACCATTCACTGGCATTACAGCCCCACACAGCTTGGGGGCAACCCAGCTTTTGCTCCTGTTTGCCTGTCACAGAAAATGATTTTGCGAACAAAAGGAGAAGGGGAAGAAAAGGCAAGTCTCCTCCTTCAATTTCAGATGCATAAAGGATGCTCTGACAAACTCCCATAGCACAAGATGGGTCATCGATAAGAAGATGAATACTGTACCTCAGAGAACAAGCACTAGGTTTTCTGCAACACAGCAGTCAGAACCAGACTAAGATATTTAGGAAGACAGACGATGACAGGCCAGGCATGCTGCAGCACACGTGTAAACAAATGGCAAGTCGTCTTTCAGGGTATGGGAGTAATGAAGAGCAACTCAGAAGAGCTACTTGGAAAGGAGGTGGTAAGTCTGGTCTGGTTTTTCTCCTCCCCACTGGAAAGGAACTGACACCCAGGTCTGGCCATGGTGTCACCAGCACCCACAGAGCATCTCAGCACTGCAGCACAGGTCACAAGCCAGAGTGATTCAAGAGCTGGTATGAATACAGCTTCAACTTGATTAACGGAGCACTCAGAGTCAGTTAACTACAGGACTCCAAGTCCTGGGTTCCAGCAGAGCAGAATTACAACACAGGAAAGCAGCCATGCAGGAGAAGGAGGATGTCCTCGAGGCCCACCCAACCATACCGTGTTATATAGGTGTTCAGTTTACAGGTCTTCGTACACAGCCAGTTTTTGTCGGGCTGCATGGAGAGGACACAATGCAGGAAAAAAGGCACTGATGACCTCTGAGGGACTGACGGCTCTAACCATCAACCCTGGCACACAGAGGAGACTGCTGATCACCTCCCTCCATGGTGCTGGGTAAGGGAAGCAGAATACAAAACAATAGACATCCCAAACTGGGTCTCCTGGGACCCAGAAACAATATGGGCAGGGACAGAAGCTAGAGGGAAGGCTGGGGAGGAAAACAGCACTCTCTAAACCTGAAAGTTAAATAAGAATAAAAAAAGGGGAAAAAAAAAAAACAGCAGACATTGAGATAAAGTCAGATTCAGAGCTCAGCAGCGCTGCACCAGGAAGCATATGATTCCAGTTACTGGAACAAAACCTCATGGTCAGTAAGACCAGGCAAGATCCAACAGTGACTAGAAGGGAAAAAATCCTGGAGAGCAGACACATGTGGGCTATTACACAGCCTGGCAAGGTCAATCTCGGTGCTAAAAACGGACAAAAATAAAAAAAGCTGTCAAACATTTTTAAAGGGACACTGTCCCACACTGGCTGCTTTGACACTGTTTGGGAATGGCCCTTATTTTTTATCTACTTATTTTGCAATTATGGAGGCTACTCCTTGTCCAACCAGAGGCTGCAACAAAACTTTTATTGATGGTACAAACTTCTGCAGCTTCAGGAGAACGTGGGGCAGTTCCCTCTAGCTTCAAGAGGCAATAAAATTTAACTCTTCCTCTTCTCATTTTGCAGCAGTGGTTCCTTCTCTGATGTTTCTGAATATACCAGAACTGAAATTGCAAATGGCTGTGCTCTACACCAGCAACAAAGTGCCCTGTCATATCAATTCATAATTGAAAACGCTGACACAGTGACAACTGCTATCAGCACAATTCTGATAATCATGTTAGCTTGCTCCTGCTGCAGGAACCAGTGGGGGTTGTGAACAGGCACTGTGATTTAGGGGCTCTCTAGAAAGAACTTATGTGGGATTTTGTTTACATTTCTTGCAGATCTGCATTTCAAAGAACAAAATACCCACCTCCTCAATTCCCAGGGGCAACACTACCACCCCCTTTTATAAGAGCTCAAAGGCAGGTCAACATTTGAGAAGAAATCCAAATTTTACCTCTTTGATAAGGCATGCTTGAAGTTTGAGATGTGTGGTGTTAAAACTTTCAAGAGCCACAAACAGATGAGGCTCAACACAGTCCAGTAGCAAAAGAAAGGCTTCCATAGCCAGTACTGTATATTAAAATGCTTTTGTCACCCCCATACACTTCCACTGTAATGAAGCAGGCTATCCCCAGAGAAAGGAAGACATTAACAGCACTTAAATCACCACAGCATTGGTCAGGCAAACACATGGCCTCAGAAATGACCAGGTGGCTATAGGCAATCTCCTGAGGACTCCACCAACCTCCTCCCAAGGAAGCTGGGAAAGCTGCAGAGGAGAGAAGCAATGGCTCAAGAGAAGGAAGGGACCCCAAAAATGCTACTGGAGATAGTATCTATTTTTGCCTCCGCCTCCAGGAAAAAAAAATGTCATTCTCACAAGAGTATTAGGGATACACAGTACCTAACAACATCATCGCCTTTTAGCACTTATAAGGCAGGCAGCCACTGAAGCCAGCAAGTATCAGAGGTCTTAAACCAACCAGTTGAAAAAAATAAACATTTTTCTTGCCCTCTTCATGCAAGGCCAGACAAAACCATCTGCCTGGTCAGCACCTCAGGTTATCTCTGATCCCAAACATGCTAACATTAAAGGTAAGTGTTAATTAGAGCAAAAGATGTACAACTAAAGGAAGCCTTCATGCTCCACAGCTCCTCTCTCAGTGCTCCTTCGCAGCCTGCTGGTGCTCTTGTTCTGCTGAAGCAGTGCTGGCATGTGCCAGGAGCTGCACAAATACAGAAGAAAATGCTGGGCCACACTCCTTTTTCTCCAAGGGATCCATCCTCCTCCATTCAGGCTCCATGGAGCACAACAGACAAGCCATGAAATAGCCTCATCTACGGCAAAAGAGCTGTATCAATTGTGCTAGTTAAAATGAGTTAGAGAGGTCACTCTGTTCCACAAGACAAAAACCAACATCCAGCGCACAAGGGCAGAGAGGGGTAAACGGGATAATGGGACACTTACATGAGATCTTTATCAAGATCAAAATAGCATTCAGCTAGGGCAATGGGGACAGGAAGGCACAAGGAAGAGGCAAAGAGTCAGAGAAGAAGGGGAGGGGAAGAGAGTGAGAGGCATGACTTAGTCACAAAGTATCCAAAGTAGCTGTACTCTGACTAACAATTAGTTGGTCAGAAAATTATCGCATCAAGTTAAGCCAGGCAAGCCTGAATTCAGCAGCGCACGACAAACAATGAAAAAGGAGAGTCAGCATCAGTTCAGAAGTCACCACAAGTGTCTCTTGCACACTACAGCTGAAGATTATCAGTTTTGATAGTATTATGACTTGACTACATTACAACTTGATAATCTTCATCTGGAGAAGTCATGCTTGCTGCCAGGCCACTGGCAAGTGAAATCAGAAGGTCTGTGCAACAGCCCAGTGCCTGCTGGGCCTAGGCACCATGGCTGGCCAGGCACTGAGGAGTGGGCACCTTCCTGCAAGACAGCTCATCCCTGCTCTGCTTTTCCTTCCAAACTCTCTGTAATCCATTGCAGACTGTCCAATTTATACAGCAAAACAAGATCCGAAGAGGAGCTGCGATCTCCTGGGTGAAGCTATGCAAATTAGAGACTGGTAAAGACGAGAAGGAAATGAGAGGGTGAGCCAGTCTTGCAACAACTATCCCCTGCTCAGCAAGCTCTTCTGGAAGGTTCAAGAGGGCGAAGTAGGAAACAACTGATGGAACACCACCTATAGACTAGAAAAGGGTGACTGCTAAAATATAAATCTCAGCTACAAGCGTACTTGATTTTCTTGGATTTCAGATAACAAAGATCCAGATTCTACATCCCCAAATGTGGGGGATAGAGGGGTGGAGAATGAAAGACAGGGCAAGGCTGACTGCTAAATTTTCTTTGGCTTCCCCCTCAATGGACCCGAACAAACAAACAACTGCAGCAAGACCCTCTTCAGTAAGCACCAGAACTTGCTCATCCCCATTACTAATGCTGCCACTACAGTAATTAGAGTATCCACTGTGCAACAACCTCAACCATCCATTTTGGCATGATAAAGACTCATTAAGGATGGACAGAAAGAGTGGCAATGACATTTCGGGGACCAAACCTAGACCTCTGTCATGACAGACTCTTGTCAGAGGAATGCAGGCTGCCCAGCCGAGGGCAGCAGGAGCTCCCACCTCCCTCACCCAGCACAGGCACAGGGGCCATTTGTTGCTCAGCTAAACCCAGACAGCACTGCAACCCAGCCTAACCCAAACCAACAGAGCCAGTAAGCACTAAATTCAGACATTTTCCCCTCAGCCTCTTCTCTCAATTTCAGCTCTGACTCCTCTATCTTTTATTTCTTTTTCTAAAGACACATTTAGAGATGAAACCATTCATAACTGCCTATCCACAGACAGTTTGTGGCAGCATAATTGACAATGAGTCTGCTGCAAAAATGAAAATGCTGTTTTAATAACCTTGGCCTAAAATACATTCTGTTGTATGCCTCAAAGGGTTTCAATAAAAAGTCAACCTGTAGAGACATATTTTCTTGGCTTAAACAACAATCCAAAGCATATAAATGTAGTCCAACTATAATGACATATTTATAGGCCAATAAAGCTTACACTGCAGCTTTCATACTTCACTTAAAGGAAGTCTGTAAGAAGCAGTGTTATATAAAATAATTTGATATTTTTTTTTTCAAACTATAGCCCAAGGAATACAAATATGCAACTTTGCCATATTTAACCGACAGTGTTTACATTGCTTAGTTGCTAAAAATTTTGTAAAATGAAATAATTCCTCATTTGGTGACTTCTCACTGCTTTACCAAATATGGGTATACAAGTCCATTTATTACAAAGAAAAATCCCCTAAATAATTCTAAAGACAAAAATAAATAACTAGCGGCCTTAGTAGTGAATGATTTTATCAGACCAATTCTTCTGGAAAAACAGGTTCTCATGTTCATTATGAATAATACATTCCTGAGCAACTCTATTTTTATATGCTGCATTGTTGTTATTTTTTATTTTTCTCAATATTTGAAAGAAATATCCAGAAAACTATAAATAGTCTTAAGACATAAACTGCTAGCACTCAATATTGACGTATTTGTAGAAAGGGACAGAAATGTGTAACATAAATATCTCAACAGGCAGAAAGAAATAGTTCTTTAGAATCATTTTTCAGGCTGAAAACTTGAAGCTCACCCAAAAAATATGCTATTGCTAGAACTTTTATTTAATACAGTCCTAAGGAAAAGTTCTGCATAATTCACTGGTGATATAAACAACGGCATTTTACAGAAAAAAGTATCTGTTACTGCAGAAAAGAAAGGCAAAGAGAAAAGACAGAAAAGAAGAAGGGAGAAAAAAGACAAGAGGGGAAAAAAGAGAAGAAAAGAGAAAAAAGAAAAAGAACAAAAATAAGAATAAGAATAAAAAAGGAGACAGAACTACCAAGTCTGTATTAGGGTCAACTTTCAATTAGGGGTGCACTGGTTTCTCCAGGTTGTGGATTAACCAGGTGTTACCTTTGTTTTGGCTAAGCCAAGTGCCACAGAACTATGGCACAGAGTATACGGCGCTCAGACTTGGCCTAGTTATTATTTAAAGCTACCATGCTCCCAGGAACAATGTGTTTAATTAAGTATGTTTGTGCAGTGCCACTTCTGTGGTTCTGTATCAATCATGTTTTCATTTAATCCGGGTTATTTCACCCTGCACCACTCCTGGATAGTGTATGAAAACTGATTTTATTTCTTTCATAAAGTTTTTCTGAGCTCTTTGATAGGGAAATGATTTCCTAGTACCTTCTACGGCTCAGTTCAAAAACATCTAGTAGGAAGAATGTCAGAATCTACTCACCTTCACAGGATTTCTCTGTAATGGGAACATGCTGTTAAATAGGAAAAAAGGGGTCCAGGAAATCACATTATCTTGGCCTTTTCAACACCTGGTTCCAAAGCTTCCTCATATACATCCAGGGTTAAATGTGGCCATCACTACAGATCCCTCCACTGCCTGCTAGACTAGCATTGAAGGGAATTCTTCCCTTCAGGTCCAAGTTCTGTACAGAGCGATCTGCCTTGTCACAGCCACCCCACTCTGCTCAGTGAGGAAGCCCTTCATAAAATATCCCCATTCATGCATCACTGAGTAACTAACTGATTGGGAGGGGAACCATGCTCTGGTGGTGAGAAGTGGTGTATGTGGAGATCACCTCTCCATTTGAGCTGACCAGCCTTGCTAATATAGCTGTGCTGACGCTCTCACCAGAGTGACCTTTGCGTAACAGTGCACTGTGCTCTCTCACAGTTTACAGCCCCATTTTAAGAGAACAAAATACCCCATCCCATTGTGCTGGAGACCTACTGCAGAAGTTATTGCTAATAAATCTTTGATCACTGCAGCTGAGCATTGCTCAGTTGGCAAGATGCAGAGTACTGAAAAAGGTCTGTGGGCACACAACGTAACAGACAGTAAACCCACCATTTTGACAGCAGAGAAGATACAAATCCAGCAGGTCATACCTCTATGCCTTGGATACTTGCACATTATGCTACTGGCCTTCCCTACAGGCAGGGAGATGACAGTTCCCAGAGCACAATGCCAGCCTTGACTCTGAATGAGAGAAGTAAATCTTCTTCACCTGGTGGGTGATAAACCTCCATCCCATACTTAAGCCAAACACTAAAGCTCATGGGTTGCCTACAGGATACAACCAAGTAGGGCTGCAAGCAATGAAGTTCTGAGTTTTTCTCACATCTGGGAAACAAAATATGCTTAAATTCTTGTGTCTCTCAAATAGTAAAATAATCTTCTCAGTACTAGATTAAAGAAATTTTTTTGATTGCCTCTAATAGGCTAGATCAATATGCCTATCAGCTAGAGGTCTTCCTGAACCTATGGTTTTACACCTGCCATCCAGTCATAATGAAGAAAAAAGCAATCACAATCAAACATCAGTCAAAATACCCTTTTCTACTGAAAAAAAAAACCCAAACCAACCCAAAAACCCAAACAACAACAACAACAAAAAAGACCCAACAGTAAAGCCAGAGTCACCAACTGAAAAAGAGTAACATCAGAATGTGGGTTATCAAAATTATACCATATAGTTTGCATTCCATACATGTTTTCAGCATAACCCCTACTTTCAAAGGCTTAACATGTAACTATAAGCTTTAGGCTTAAAGATAATTTTCTTTGGCTCCTAAGGTACATAACAGCAATTTCATAACTTACCATGAGGTTTTTTTATTTGTTACAAACAAAACCAAGAAAATACTAACACAAAAGTTCTGTCTGAAAAACATTAAGATTCTTCTGACTCAACAAACAAATGCAAATAAATGTAACACGTAAAGAAGATGCCAGGGCAATAGCAGAGAAAATTACTGCATGCAATTATGATCCAGAAGAAACCACAGAGAAAAGCAAAGGAAAAGAGAAATAATTATATGATTTTGTTGTTTTGTTTTTTGGGGTTTTTTTCTTGGAGTTGTAATGAAAAATCAGATCAACTTACAAATGTACTTTAAATTACCAACCTACATATCTAATGATGAAATGTGAGATCAACAGAATCACTTCATCATTTGATAAGATCAGAAAAATGAGATGCAGAAGATAAATCCTTCAAGACGTATCTTTAGCTTAGTGTAACTTGGCTTCGATGCCAACACAGTCATGCCATTATAAAACTGAACTTGGCCCTCCATCTCCTGTTCACGTAGGTACAAAAGCATTTCCTCACATGCATCATCAGCCTTAGCTTTTAATTTCTTACCTTTCCACTCATTAAGGCCTAAACTTGATGCTCTTCAAACCTGGAACATTTGTTAAAATCTTGGTACAACAGAGAAACATCCCAGGGATGCACTTCAAAGTACCATCTCTGACACCTATCACACATCTAAGGTCCTAATATCACAAACAGGCACATTTACCAACAGGAGATCCATCTCCCTCAGACCTTAGGCCCTGGATTTTAGAGATGTGAGTGTCTGCACACCAAAACAACCCCCGAGCTGCAAGCCTGTCTGCAAACATCCAAAGTAGTATTGCTACCATCTTCCTCCTTAAAAATGGACAGGGAGAGAAAGCACAGGTCTATCTGAAAAGAACAGTAAGGTGCTTGCAGAGGCCTATGCTGTATAGTAACATAAAGCTTCACACGGACATGCTATAGAAAGCTATGGAAGGGACATGTCCCTGCTAAACGGAACACAAAGCCAACCATATGGAGGCAGGACAAGCAGCAGAAGCAGTTTACAGTGCTGCGTTTCCAGAAGGTGGGACATGAGAAGTGAAAGGCCTTTGCTCCCCCCTACCTGTCAGAGGAGGCCTCGGGAAGATGTCTTCAGGTTCCTCTCCCCACAACGTACAGCTCTGACCTGCGCCCTATGCCTACAGAGCCCCAGGAAGAGCCCTTGACAATTATTCGTGTGCCCATCTTCAGGGTTTGAGCCTTAGTGCTCAGGAACATGTCTATAGAGCAGACAGGTATCACAGATACCCCACGCTAATCTCAAAGGAGCCTGTGATGCGCTCACCACCACCCATCCTGCTCGGGTATCTTACCACCACACCTCCACCCACAGCACAGTTATACCCTGGGAATCGGCAACGTCTTGGCAGGATTGGGTTCATCTGTCTTCAAAAGGTGTCCACCCACAGGCCCCTCCCCATGGCAGAAAGCATGGGATACTCACCAAGGTCAGCCTTTTCCTTCAGAATGTCTTTGAAGTTCAAGCCACTGTTGAGTGTGGATTGTCTGTATCTCATCAAAGCCTCCTTCTGCCCATTCTTCCCCACATCCATCAGCTTGACCGGCTCAGCCCGGAAACCACACTTCCACTTGGAGAAATCGGACTGTGCCCATTTTGCCAAGTCCTCAAGCTTTACAGTAACTTTCTCTGAAACAGCAATAACTTCATCCTGCAAGTGGTCAAATGAAAATACGACATGTCATGCAGGGCTCCATGATGACTGATAAACCCGTACCGTCACCCCGCCATAGGCTATTGGAAAAGCCTACCTTGCTATTGGCAGGTTAATTTTTCTGTAATACAGAATAGCTAGTACTTAATTTATTCCTCCTGCCACGTAAGTGGAAATACTAGTTGTTTACTTGTAGCAAATACGCATGATCTTAAGACAATTTCTGGGACCAGCGCACTGATCCTAAAAGGCATTTGAAATGCTGGTTGCCAAATCACATTCTGTATAATGCAAGCCCTGGAGGGAAAGTTTGTTTTTTAGGTGCAATTAGCTGCAAATGTAAAAATTCATGGCTGGATGACTAATGGTTATAGCTAGTCCTGAAATAAATGGACTAAGTAAATCTCAGATTCTTGGAACTCTGACTCACCAGAAAATTCCTGTGTTTATGATACATTTTCCCTTGGCTTATACACAAATATTGAATTTAACTTTTGTCCTAAAAATTAAATAAAACTGTGATGTAATCCCAAAAGAAATACTACATAAATGTTATGTGCTTCCCACCAAAAGAAACTTGCACATTCTCATGTTTCTTGAAACCTTTTTCAAGATCAGAACTGTTTTGTTTTTTTTTTTTCCTTCTTAAACATACATTCTAAGAAAAGCACTTAAACTTAGTTTAGCCTCCAGAATATATACTTGAATTAAACAGCTCTAATTGCTGGATTTTAACCTTCCAGGAAACAATCAACTCCTCTCAGTCATGATGAATAAGCACAATGTTTTATAGCTGACTCCAGTGAGCAAGAGCTCAAGAAAGCCTCAAAAATAAACAAACATACATACATATCCAAAAAGATATACTCCTGATCTTTCAGTTAAAACAGCAAAAATAATTTATGTTGTAATGAGAGCTTGGTGCACACCACACCTTGCACACTGCACATTTCTAGCACTAAATAAGGTTACAGCTTCTTGAAATAAATAAACCAGAATCCAATTTTTCTCTCAAATAAACACAAGTATTTGCAAAGGGGAGAGAAATTCTTTGAGTTATTAAACAAAGAGAAAAGCACGATTGATTCTCTCTGTGTGTGTTGTGTTTTTTTTTTTTTCACTGAACACATTCCTCAGGAAATAAAATACTGCTCAATAGGGAAAAAAAAAGCTTTATTGTGACAAGTTACACACAATACAAAACCTGAAGTACCTCAAGTAAAAAAAGCAGATCTGATATTGCACTCTCCCTTATATAACACAAAATCGTTTTATAAGCAGGCACCTTCATTACATTTGGTGCAATAACAAATATTTGGTCAGAAATGAATGGCATGCTTATATGCTAAGCAAGCTTGTAATAAAATCTTTTCCTTTATCGCTGCACAGCATAAGAGCTTCCACAGAACAACAAACAGTAACAGTCATGTTTTAAATCTCTGTTTATGACAAACGTCAATACTTTGTAAACAAGCGCTGGGTACTACAATTTCAATGGATGGTTTCACCCAATTTCATTACAACATCCACTTGAAATAAAAAAGCTGTAGTTGCTATGCATTTTATAGCTATTACATGGTGATTATTAAATGCCAGGATGGAAAAAAAATAATACATATATATAAATATCAGCCTGCCTGCAGACAGTCTCAGCAATTTCTGGATGAAATCCTCTTTTAGGATGTTGAATACAGTCACCAGCTACTACACAATTTCTAATATTCAACACCAGAGAAAACTGTTTAGCAGCAGTATAAAAAAAGCAACAAACCCAAACTAAACCCAAACCAACCTGACTTGGAGATCAGATGTGTTTTTGGTTAAAATATTATTTTCCAAATAGTTTTCACGATCAAATGATTATGATTTCAATTACCAGTTTCTTCATATCCTTTCCAAGAACTGGTATGACTAATTTTGGCTGGCATACAAAGTAAGCTGAGCAGACAATTTATTAACCAAAAGAAAAGTACAATCACTATTACATCATCAATGAATAAACTTGTTTTTGAGAATACAACCTTCGCACACACGCACATGATGCGTACACAGGAAAAAAAAAAAAGGAAGGGGCATAAAAAAGAAACCCTACTGCAACAAGGGAGAAGGGTGAAGCAGTGCTGGCTCTGCCCAGACTGCCATGGAGGGGGAACAGGAGAGGCAGGGGCAGGGGCACGGGCACAAGCAACTTTCAGACGCAGAGGTGAACACAGCCCAGCCATATGCTTTCTGTGGCAGTGGCATGGCCATGAAAACCTGTGCTGTTTAGCATCCCCATGCTGATGAGAAGGGCTGGGAAAAGACCATTGTGCGCACACCTCAGCCTTACACAAAATGGCACTGGGACTCTTAAATACAGCCACCGTGGTGCAAAGGGGCACCCAGAATGGCACCACAGAGCAGCTAAGCATACAGGTGGAGTGCACGAATATAAAAACCAGAAGTTCGGGCTGTTAGTGCGCCACGACACAGGTCGTGGGCTGAACCCCCTCCACGCAGGCTGTGCTAGGCAATGGCCCCTTACTGGTGCTGCCCCGCAGCAGCTGTGTCCCCAGGAGACCAATCCCCATCACCCCTGTGACAACCATGTCCCTAGGGGCACCAGGCTGGCCCCCAAATCATCTGGGATCACCTCAGGACAGCTGACCACAAGCCTGGCACTCATGGCTGTGAGGTTGGGTCTCGTGACACTAGCAAGCAACGGCAGCACCGGCTTTATGACTTCTGGGACAAGAAAGCCCATCTTGCACCTGCTGTAACTTCAACTCCACTGCCATCAACTCCCCCAAAAGCAAGAGCTGTTCCTAACATTAAAGACACTGCCGTGGAATCTCGGGGCTGTGGCAAAGGAAGCAGGGCCAAGGCCAGGCCTGGCGTGCAGAGGACATGGCTGCAAGATGAGCCCCTCGTGAGGAAGGCTGGGTGGCGGTGGCTCCCCTGGGAGTGCCCAGCCATGCTCCACAACAGCACCAGCCTCCTGTCCTCCCCTTGTACAGCTAGTGATCATCGCAGCTGCACCAGGGAAATACGTAAGAGCTCACTTTCAGCCAAAAAAAAAAACCCTAAACAAAAATATACCCTATATATTTTGGGGCCTGCCTTAGGTTGTCTTACCCTGTACACAGTGGGACTGAGTAGACCTGCTCTCTCACCACTCATCTTTTAAGCTCTTGCTCATTTTGTGCCCAGTTCAGAGACAACCATCCATGCTCTCCCCAACTGCCTCTACACCACAGCAGTCACAGGTCAGACCATGGTCCTCCTGAAAGCACCCCTGCCAACTCTGATCTTGCTAGTGAACAGACCGTATTTCCAGAGATGTTTTCATCTCTGGCACCGCATCCTACGAACACTGTGACCCAGCAAAACACAGCGGGTAGCTTCAGCCCCTTCCTTCTGAGGAGCCCAACCCCAGCCAGCTTCCAGAGAGGTTGTCTTCCCCACAACTTGGCTGTTTGCTAACACAAGAGGTCATCTGCCCCACTGCCACCCAGAGGTCACCCAACAATTTCATCAGCTCTGGGATTTTAATGCACCTTGCCAAGATTTCACACATTCTTAAGCAAACTTTCCAAGCACTCAGATCCAAACTATGAGTTGCGGGTGGTTTTGGGTTTGGGTTTTTTTTTGAGCAGCAAGTGACAAAACGACCTCTCTCGTTTTTTATTAACAAAAACGTCTTGCAGCCCTGTGTCACAACAAAACTTACTTTGGAATCTGCAGGGCTCTGCCAGCTGGCGGAGCCCTTATAACCATTTGGTATCAACTGCTGCGCATCTACTGCTGCAGCCCTTCTACAGAAACACTATCAACAAGATGACAAAGGAATACAGATGCTGAATAAATAAAAACCAGGTACCCAGTGACACATGACTAACAAACCTTTAGAAGATTAAAGAAATCTGCTGTATAACCTTCATGTCATTCATAATTATAACTGTGTAAACATGAAAAACCACCCTCATCGCATACATTACATATATATCTATACAAAAATCAACTGATGGTGTATTAGCTATGCACTGAGTTGAAATGTTTATGGAGACTCCATTGCATGGTTAAGTCTTCAATTGCAGTTTTTTCCTGCAACAGTCAGATGAGGTGTGCAGGAGTCAACAGCCAGTACTGACTTCGGTTCTGCTCAGGAATGAGATTTATCTTGGATGGGCCTTTTTGCATGCTGACCGACCAATGGCAACACTTTTCCCAGGCACAGAGTTGTCTAAATCTCTAAATAAGCACTGACCATAAAAAGAGACACTTTTTCTTCTGTTTCTACAAAAGCAGGTATCTAGTCAGCCTGCAATTTTAGCACATTTTACAAGACTCCTGAGCAATGTATGATACTTATACCTATCAAGTGGGAAATGGGGAGATGGTTAAGAAAGATGGTGATATAAACCCTTCTCATCCCTCTCTTGTTTTTCTAAGAGCAGATCAGATTTGCATTTTCAGAGAAGTCATCCAGGGAGAAGGGGACAGAATCTTCTTGAGAGCCTTTATGCTTAAATATTATGTCACTGTTGTCTAAGCAACCATCACAGCCTCCCGAAAGCACAGAATGCTATATTGCCTGACTCAGCAGATGGTTGAAATACTTATATTCAGGGAAAGGGGTCAGGTAGTTATAATAGTTTAAAGCAGATAATTATTTTTTAGAAGAAATATTAACTCTTACAAGGCAGCGAGTCACAGGGCAGCACAGGGAGGTCGTACATCTTGATTGCACACCCGCATACGGTACGTCACATTGCCAATAACTAGGAAAGATTTATGTTTTAGAGATGCCGAGGCAGCCTTTAAAAGAATTACGGCAACTGAGATATCTCAAAATTTTGACATGCTGAGGCTGTTTTCACTCCAGTGCTTCCAGAGGTCATTTAAGGAATTCTGGAGGGCACAAGTGAGTCGAACACCTGCTTGGCTGTCTCCTAACATCAAATACGTGGCCTAGAGAGAAACAGGAGATATACTGTAAAAAACTCTTGCTGATAATTACAGGAGACACTGTGTGTCATTTATCTGATCAGTACAATTTGCATTAGAAAACATCTTCAAGCCTTTTTACTGAAACCTTTAGCACACTAGATAGCTAGGGATGCATATTTTACAGCCCAGTACACTGCCGCTGAAAACACATTCATCTACAGAAGCAAAAAATACAGCGCAACTCTTTATGGATTGCATTCACCAAGGATAACAGAACCACATATTTCATTTGGGCATAAAGGCCTCTATTATTATGGGCTTTTTTTACATTCCAAGTATTCTTTAGTTTTGGGGGATTTAGGTGAAAAGGACTTGCCCACACCTTGCACAACAATGTGGTTCTTGCCCTAAGAATCCAGTTCCCAGCTCCAGAACCCTTTGAGGAGTGGAAAGTCATGTTGTGGAGGTGGAAAAAGGAAGAAGAGAGCTTTCTTCCAATAAGAATCTCTCCTGTAGCAGTGTATTTACCTGGGTGTTTGAGGAAAGCACTATTGCTCTTACTTGACAACATAGTCAACCAAAAGGCCCTGGTAGCAGAGTCTATAGCCCAGAATTATTCTCTGCCATACAGATGCTGCCAGGGCTTTGGGACACTGGTGCAGACCAGGTCATTTCAATTCAGCCCTAACCCACTTGCCAAAAGTCATTCAGGAATCTGAACCCAGGTCTTCAGTCACCCCCTACATGCAGCACTTCTCCCGAGCTTTCCTCCAGCGACCATATCCAGCCCAAAAGCGGCAGAGAATATTTGTACAGGACTGCTTTGCCCTCAGAGCCTTTCTCCAGAGTAAGAAGGTCCCATTACCATGTTGCCTCCTGTGGACTCGGTGTATACAGTGAGTCTTTTAAGGCTGCAGGATCACAGACTAGCTGAAAAACTGTGGCTGAGTCATAGAAAATGTCTGGCTCCGGGAGGTGCTCCCATTCAGCCACCCTACAAAGAAAACTAATACTGCTACATACTCCCTTATTACATGTTGCTCTTTCATTACTAAGCAGGCTGCAGACCTGGGTGGCTGGGGCACAGCTTTGCCAGGTGGAAACCACTGCTCCCATTCTTCAGATGGGATCACCAAGTGACAGGGAAGCCTCACAAGAGGCTCCAGCACTCGGCATGACCACGGGCAGCTTTCTTTTACCCTTTACCTGTCCTGCATGCCTCATTTGGTGGTGTCTCCTCATGCATCTCCTAGCCCAGGGTGAACAGAGATGTCCCAAAGGATACGCGAAGCAGAACTGACCACCAGGCTCTGAGCCTGCAATGCTCCCCACAGCCTCCAGCACACACGAACCTACAGAGACCACCTCTCTCTACCCGTCAACCTACAGGAGAGCCTTGAGAATGGAAACATGCAGAGCCCAGGAATTTACCTGGCACATGGGAAAATTTTAAAAAGGCTGAGGCAAAACCTTTCATCTGTTAATCCTTCACTAATTACTTTAAAGGGCTATAATGATCTTATTAAATTCAGGTGACAGGTATTCCTCCAGCCTACTGCACTGTTTCCCCAGCCTAAGCTCAGCTGCACATAGCTGTCTGAAACTCATGCTGATGGAGAACCTTACATCCTGACACATTCATCCCTTCTGCTGGGGTCCAAAACCCCAGAGAAGAACGAAGACAAAGGACACAGGTGAAGCACATTAAGTCCTATGGTATTCACTTTCCCTTGTAATCAGCAACCAGCTTTTTGTGCACAACTCAGTATTTCCAGAGCAAAGCACACAAAATGTCCTGAGGCAGGGCAGCACCATGTTCTTGCAGGATGCTTTGTGGGATAGCGGTACATTTGGGCCAGAAGTGAGGTGAAGATAGAGCACACAAGGGGACAGCCAGCTGTGAGCAGCTAGACTTTTCTACTGCAAGCCTCCTCCTTCATTTCTGGGGTGTTTTTTTCTCCCTCCTCCCACTCCTGAGGAGAGGTTCAAATTGAATTTATATCTGTCATTGCAGATAGAAGTTCTGACCACAGAGAAAATAGGCTTCAGTCAAAATGTTTTTCCGTCAGACAGTTCACAAATCTTGAAGAGCTGTTTCAGTTTAGGCAAGTTGACAAGCAATTCACTCCTAATTTTGCCTACTACAGTTACAATATGAAAAGCTTTCCTCATAGATTACATAATTATATTCTTCTTAACAAGGAGTACATTGCATTAGCAGGTTTAAATTATGCAAGCTTATTCTTTTGTCTTTTGTTATATTGTATTCTATTGTGCTGGTAAAACAATATGTGCTTTAATTAGCAAATATCTGTAAATAATTTACTTGCTTTTCATACAGCAGAACAATGGAGCCAATTTTCACATACATCCACTGAGCATGTCTAGGGGGTTTCTTGCCAGAACCTTCCATTGTTCAGTATCTGTATCAATCTGCCCATCATCAGCAGCTAGCATTCAACAATCCGGGGAAAACATTAAAGTTGTGGACCCCAGGAGCAGCCCCAAGCCCCGCAAACCCAAGATGATGCTTTGCAAAGGAAGATTAAAATGTCCAGAAAATGAAAACAAACTCTTTTATTATCTATAACCCTGGCACCTTCGCATAGAAACATGGACGCCTGCCAAGAACTAAGGTCATTGGATTGATGCCATAAAATGCCGATGTTCATCTGACCTTCTGACTGCATTTTAGCTACAAAATAAAAAGCTCAACTTGATACGACACTATGAATCACGCGAGCGTCTAGGCTCTGCAGGGTTAACACTGGGTGTGAACCCACACTGCACACGCACAAACACACAAAGAAAAAAGCTCTTAAATCAAGAGTGGATGACTGTTCAGAGACTTAAGGCATTGTTATTTTGAATGCGAAAGAAAGGGCCAGAACAAGCATTGCAAGAATATTTCAATTATGTATTTCCCAGAACTCCATCTCTGAGCAACTAATGCAAATATTGCTCCCATAGCAGTAGAACTTCTTCCCGAATAAAAGCATACAAGAGCTTGAATCAGAACACACTTTCTATATCATTCGCATATTGTTTGAATATTATTAAAAATGCAAAATCTATGTATGCGTTACTCTCCTGAGCAATACAGTAATTATGATTAAGGGACAAGCAGCACAAAAAGAGCCAATTTATCTTACTTGTGCTTAGGAATACTATTGTGTAACTAAGCAACTAAAGACAAAATATAGTCTAATTAATTCACTCCTATGCTTATTTAAAAGACACAATTAGAACATTTTTATTTTCCAGCCTGCACAGTATCTCAACATGCTTGAGGGTGTACCATGTGAGGCCTATTATTCTCCAAAGACAAGAGTTTAATGTTTAGTACCACTGATCAGACTGGGAACAGCAACTCTGGAGAGCAGTGGGTGTATTTTACAGTCTGAATGCACTGGGAAGGGGAGGGATAAGGGAAAAAGAACCCAACAAAAACAACAAAAAGAGAGAATCTGCCTTAAGTGACCAGATATGCCAGATTGCTGGCTAATGGCTAGCAACATGTGGCTTCTCTGAGTAATATCATTGCCCTCTTCTTGCCTTGCCAGCATATGCTACTGGTTGCAAAGAGAGATAAAAATACACAGAGTGGATATGCAATTACCAAAACCATGATATTTTATGACAAATGCCATTTCTCTAACACTGCTATTACAGTGCGCCTGATTTCCAAAGCTGAATTAATTTGAGCAAGTGTACACTGGAGATTGATGCTATTAGCATGATTTTTAAAGCACCCTTTAATAATCATAATCTGCATGTTTGAAACATGTTGTCATTACCAGTGTTGACAGATACGAGCATAAGGCACACACCGTGGAGACTGAAACGGGGCTGTTCTCATTTCAAATAAGAGCATACATATTCCTACGTCTCTCAAAAAAATCTATTACTGTGCAAAGGGAGTAGCACATTTTTCAATGGGGGTGGCAATAAGCTCTAGTAGCATAAGACACCACACTTGGGCCAGCCTGTGCTACCTTTATGCACTGGGGTAAGCCCTCCCACACACAGAGAGCGCCTCAGAAATGAAGTGAGCTTTCAAAGGGTGCTGTCAAGCAGCTGTCCCAAAATGAAGAGAGACCAAACCTGCTGCCTCCCGTAACTTTCTGGAAGAATCTCCTCTACAATTATAAATGGCATACATTTATGGAGTGACTTTTTTTTTTTTCTTCCCCCCAATTAGTCTGAAAATGCAAAACACTGCTAGGGAAATAATGACAGGAAACTAGTTCTCTCCTCTCCTCTGTATGAGCAATGCTTACCCATGTAAATTACTTGCATGAGTAAGGATTATTTGCAAGGCGAAAAGCATTGCATCAGATACCCAGTTTGGGAGAAGAGATGAAATCAACATGAGTTCATAGTAAACTTGGCTGTTGACGAATGAACCAAAGGCAGATCCCTATTGACAGTCAGCCTCAGTGGAAGCAGCACTCATGACAACTTGGGGCAATGCAGGGAACGTCATACCATGCAAAATGAATTAGTTGCTTGTTTGGGGGTTTTTAGAAATTGTACACATCACATCAAATACCATCCCTAGATTTAACGAGCACGAGCCTGATACATATTTTTAAGCCCAGTCTAATTAATGCCAACACCTTTAAAAACATGAAAATACAAGGCACTAACAAGCATTTTGCTCTAGAATTGCTTCTGCAAAGGTTAGTTGTTCCATAGCCTCATGCTACCCCTTGGAGCAGAGAGGAATAAATGAGCCAGAGGAGGGTTCGGCCAGGACCCCATGGGCTGCAGCCCACCTCATGCCTCTCAAGTGCCACAAGTCCAGGGTGCTGTGTGAGGGGACTGGGCAACGGCCTTCTGCCAGCAGACAGCCAGCATCTACTTCTCATAGGTGGGCACTAGAAAAGCTGGGGGTCTGCTTTCCCCACAAACCCTGTGAAACTGTTTCAGGAGTGACAGTATGTTCTTACAGCCGCTCCTCCCAGACCTTCATAGCAATCCCAGCATCCTCCTTCAAGCCCTGAACCAGGCGCCTGCTGGCACAGAGGTCTTCCCATCCCATGCGGGAGGGGACGTGGAGGACCACGCTGGCCCAGGAGCGGAAGAGAATACTAGGGCAAGGTAGCATCTTCCTCCAGCAAAACAGACACTTTCTCCATTTCAGCAGTGGCCCTCCCAGGAACCGAGGACAGACACTTCTTACCCACTGGAGGGAAGGGGGAGAGGGCTGCCCCTGCCCTCTGACCAGTGCTGCACCTGCTGCAGTGTCCAGGCTTGACAGCGAGGTCAGAAGCAGCACACCCAGGCCCCTGTGTTACAAAAGCAGCAACAAAGTTTTCACTGAAGAAGAGCAAAAAACTCTTCAACCTCACCTAACAGTGTCCCCTACTGCACCACTGCTCTCACAATAATGTCTCCACTCCTCCTGCGCCGTAAGACTCCTGGTCTCATCATGATGCCAGAGCTGCTCCCAGCCTGTTGCTCCGGAATGTGATGAGCATCAGCTGGGGCCAGGAATGCTTGTACTGACAGTGTACGATCAGCCCCATCCCAAGTTTGCCATCCACTGAGATGCCCCAGGAAGCAATCTCCTGGGGCAGAAGGAGAGCTTCTCTGCCATGCTTACTGGGATGCTGAGACTAAGGTGGAAGGAGGGGTGCCTTGGCAGAAGTACCCCTGGGCTTAAACCCTTAACAGGGTCTGGGCCACAGCATATGAAAACATCCGGTTTTAGCAGCAGTTGGGGTTATATTTAAATCTGGATGATGAATTCAGGTAGCTATAAAAAGACTCATATTTACACTCATCGCTGATTAGCTCAAACATTTGGCAATCAGATAAAATATGCCATCAGAAATTTGCGAGTAACAGAAGCATTACGTATCTCATCGCTTCTCCTTGCTCCTCACAGCCACTAGCTGAATATTGTCATAGTGTCAATGCTGCTATTACAGAAAACAGGCAGCAAGCTGCTTCTATTAATCATACTGCTAGTGCAGGTAGCTGCTAGCAACTATGCCTAAATCTCCAGTGGGCTCGATCACAAGCCTGTGATTCAACCACTCACTCCCCTCACTAACAATTTTATTGACACCTCTGTCACCCTTTGCCTTGGACACCACAGATCTGAAATACATGTTTATGCACTGGATCACTCCATCCCTGCTCCCTGAATGCAAGACAAGGAGCTCTACCCTCTCAGCAGTCCCACAGCACAAATAAGGTCTACCCTGATGGCTGTAAGCTGCCTCTGACTCAAGAGCTACATCTCCTCCCGCAGAAGGAGCCCTTGCCACCCCAGAGGTGACCCTGCCACTGCTTTGGGGACAAAAATGGTTGTCATTTACATAAGGAAACGTGCCCACGGTGTGGTTAGGTGAACCGGGTGCTCCGTGCACTGATGAAGCCAGCTACCCCCACTCAGACAACACTTTGCAAAGCGCCGGACAGCACCCAGCCTTTTGTCTCTCGGCTGCCTGCTTGCGAGTCCCTGAGTGCAACTCAGATCGTTCCAAACTATTAAAAATCAATAACAAAAAAAATCATTCCGATGTCTATAAACAACTTAATGGAGTAAGTGAAAACAAAATACATTTCTTAATGGGAGTGTTATGTTGCCCTCTCTAGGCCCTGGCTCTCAGTGCCGGTTTCTGTAGGCTCCCTGCCAGAGAAGTATCACTCAGAGCTGTTGCTGTTGCTGCTGCTGCTGCTGCTACTCTGCTAATGAATGACTAACTTAGGCCAGAGGGGAAATGACATCACCGGGGTGTAAAACACAACTGCATTAGGAAACTTTTTACCTGCTTTACATTTGTCATAATTATTCTGCACAATACGACCGCATTTGCATAATTTCAAGGCGTGCCATTATCTTAATTGAAAATTGTTTTCATATGGTTGAATAATGCAGAATGACATCAGTTAAAGCCCCAATGAAATGCACAAGTATAATCACCCGGCTAATTACTAGCGGTGTTTGCATGTAAAAATAAATAAAATTGTGCACATTATTAGGAAGGTACATGCTGCTGAGAACTCTCGTACCGGAGCAGCGTTTTACTCGTAATGGTAGGATTAATTTTCTCTGATGTTCCTACCACAGTAACATGAGCTGATCATTAAGGCGTATTAAAATGATTTGTGTCCCTTTCCCCACCCCCCTCCCTTCCAAATATCTTTCATTTTATGCACACACACACATACGAGACACACAGAAGCACGGTTTTAAATAGTCACCATGGGCAATTTCAGAGCATCCATTGCTCACTGTCATCTCCCTGATTCTTAGGAAAAGGGTACCTTATCTCAGTGGCACGCACAGAAAATTAAAGTGAAAAGGTGGCAGTGAGCAAAGGTGGCTCTGAAACGCTTTTTGACTGTGTACGCATGTGTACGGGTACACAGCTACGTCGGCACCTACAGCCACGCACGACTCCAAAACAGCCCCTGCGGACAACAGCCCCTCGTTGGACCTACACCCCACCCCCCTCACATCTCCAACATAAGTTCTTCCAAAATATCTCATGTTCCTCCCCCGTCTGGTTTCCAGCCCCTCCCGGGGACCCTCTCTCCATCCCTGCAGCCGTCTCAGGGTACCCCAGTCTCCCCCCTCCCCAGACCACGGCCCATGCTGGAGCAATAAATCTGAAAAGCAAATACCGGGAAGGAGCGGGAACGGGGCGGGGGAAGCGGCCCGGGGCGGGGACGGGAGGCGCAACCTGCG
>JAOEHY010026865.1:0-30313 GCA_025447955.1 Psilopsiagon aurifrons | reverse complement strand
CCTGGCCTTGAACACCACCAGGGATGGAGCATTCACAGCTTCCCTGGGCAACCCATTCCAGTGCTTCACCACCCTTACAGTAAAGAGCTTCCTCCTTATATCTAATCTAAACTTCCCGTGTTTAAGTTTGACCCCATTACCCCTTGTCCTGTCACTACAGAACCTAATGAAGAGTCCCTCCCCAGCCACCCTATAGCCCCCCTTCAGATACTGGAAGTCTGCTGTGGGGCCTTAACTGCAGCAGCTGTGCTGGGCTGTTCTGGTGCATAGCACACTTTTACCTGTTTGGATTAGGTTCAGTGAAATGTTTTGTACCTATACATGGCATAGCAACACCATGTGCTATCACAGCTGTGTTGGTTCATATACTGCCACCAGGCTTCACATGGGAAGTAGAAGGAGGTACTAAATTCCATCTAAGCTGCACTGGAAAGACTTTTTTGAATGCAAAGGAGGCAGCACAATTCCTTAATTCCACTTACAGAGTTATTCAGATGTATCTGTTTTGGCTGTTTGAAGAACAGAGAATACAGTCCATCAGAGAACAATGCTGTCTTGCAAGAGGTGAGGCAGAATATAAAGGGAGAAGCTGGTCCTGGAACATGTGAGATAAGCTTCTGCCTCTGTGAGGACCTGGACAGGCACTGTTTCAGAGAACTCTCAGGTTTACAGAACAAGGGGCACAGGAACAGTGCATCACCAAACCAAACAACCAGTTACTTACAACATCACCCACCCTTTGACAACTGTCAGAATTCAGTACTACTAGTAAAGAAAGAGTATGTTACTGTGCATCTTTTCCTTTTGGATTGGGACTCTAAAGGCCTTTCTGGAAGAGAAGCTTTAGTTAAATACAAATTACTGGATGATGTAGAGACACTAAAGTGAAATGCAGCGGCCAAGGTCCTACAAATGGCACCCTGTGGCCTTCTGTCCTCTGAAGGGTATAGCCTCCATGTCTTTACTCAACAGCTGGTGCTTGTCTCATGCTGACCAACTGCACAAATTTTACACACAAATAACTTGATTCAACAACTCCTGAGCTTTGAGAGTTGTTGCTACAAGAGCAAGCCCATGCAGGACTGCTCCTATCAGGGACTTCCTGAGCCAGTGCCAATAGGGCTGCAATTAGTTTTTGTAATTGATGCTTCTCTTTCACAGTCCTTCAGTTTACAATTGTGTGCTCCCAGAGCTGCTCTTCCTGCCTGTAAATAGTCATGAGTGATCCCAGGCAGGGTTTGTGGTAACAGTGACAGCTTGTTGGCATTACACTGAAATCCAATAAGCCTGTTTGGTGATAAGATGATTCTGTGATTTCTGCTGGGTTCCCGACAATGAGAGCGTTCACTCATCCAAGATTTCATTGTACAAGTGAGGAGCAGTGTTAGTGCCACTGCACTAAGCTGATAAGTTCAAGCAGACAAGGAAAGTGAACAAGTCCTCCTTAATGCGAATGTGAATGTCGAAAGTTTGAGTTTGAAGGGATAGAGGGCTGTGGAGAGGAGGCAAACGCAGTTCTGGAACAGCCTCTCCCTGCAAAAGCCTGCAGTCTGAGAACAAGAAATGAGTAGCAGAGGATGGGACAGAGGTACTGGTGGCCAAGCAAGGCAGAACTTGGTGGAGCGGGTCCCCATGAAGAATCACCAGCCACTCCTTTGGAAACTGAGTCTTTGTTGATTCGCCCTTTGCTGTTCCCGATTCATCAGGAGGTGCCATGTCAGAGGAGCACCAACAGGATGAAGATCTTGCTGCTTCACAGGGCTTTGAGATAATTTGTTAACAAGTGCTTTTCAACCTTTAGAGTTTTTTTCCCAGCACAGATGGGAAACCCATTCACGGTTCATTTAAGCATGATAACATTTTTTACCCCCTCAAAAAGCTCTTCAATATCAGTCTACAAGTTGCTTAAGGGACCACAGACCACAGGGTGAAAACCACAAAATACGCTCAGGAAGAAGTTTCTCTTCAGTCTCAACTGCACTGCTAATGTGAATTTCTTGCACCAACAATTGTATTTTGAGCCTTACAGGAGACTCAGTTTCTGAAATGAGAGTGCCATTTGCAAAATTCAGCCTCTGTTTCTCAAAACATGAGACCAGGACCCACAGAAGTTTTAAGTTATTTGATCACAATTAAATAAATTATACTTAAATATCTATAAGGATCTAAAGTTAGGGGTTTTTTTTCCTGAAAACAGAGGAAAAAAGCTTGGAAATGCTTTTCCACTAAAGCATTCCAAAACCAAGAACAAGTAATTTTACATGATGCATAGAGAATGGCTTTTAAGCTTTTGATGGAGTTCTGGGGGCATGGCTCCAAGTGAGGTTGATAAGAAGGCAATTCTCAGTAAATTAACTCAGGTTAAAGAGAGGATCCACAAACTCAAGCCTAGATCTGCCCTGAAAGATGACGAGTTGCAGGCAACAAGCTTAAACTGACAGCTGGGTTGAACCAGAGTTATTCTAGAGAGACAGCGGCACATGCTGTATGGTGCAGTTGTACTCTGCAGTACTAAAGACACCATCAACAGGAGGCCATCAATCACTGCAAAGGAATTAACAGCAGTGCAGTTGAAAGTGGAATTTTTCTCAGCATTTATAAAGGACACTTTAATAATTGTGACAGCCTCCTCCCTAGAAGTAAACTGTGAAAATGGAAACATTTAGACTATAAAAATTCTCTCCATGCGTCTTGGTGCTGAGTATCCTTATTTCATCACTTTTTCTGGATGGGAACCAGCACTAATAACTATGATTTCTCACTCAGCAAAGCACCTTGGCTACAGCTATGCAGAGGGATTAGGAACAATCAATTATACAGTCTTTTAAAGTGATATATTCAGTTCTTTGGTTTGTTTTGCAGGCAGAAACCCTCCTCCTGAGAGCGGAAAAGAGAAGCCTGTGTGACTGCTTTCATGCAATACACTGAATTGACCACTGGGATTTGGCCAATGGACATTTATTAGTTTTTAAAATGCTGTTCAATAAATTACAGGAAGATACAGAGTGCAAGTTGTGCCACACTGCAAGGAAAAGTGCTTTTATCCCTACAGGTACAGCTCAGATCATTTTTGCTTTGATGTGTTTTATCATTACTGTGTGCGATATTACATCTGCTGAAATGGCAATGGAAGAAACGGTGCCAAAGTCTCACTCATGGGTTTTATGCAAGGATAGCACCTCACTTTTCTCAGTTTTCAAGCCAACAATTGTCCTTGGACTCTCAGGACAACCCCTTAGCACATGTGAATTGCCATAGGTCTGTAAAAGTCAGTGGAATCAAACTCTTTAATGTATTTGCCATAGAATGTATCCCTAACATGGAAAGGAAGCAACTTTGCACTGATGCAAAGCTAAACATTTACAAACAAGCAGTTGTGGCTCTATTCAGAAATTAGCAGTTGTCACTCAGTGCTTGGCAGTCCAAGGAAGGTATTTGTTCCCAATTGTGTCAATAGTCCAGTGAACAGCAAACACAGTAATCTGTATCCCAATTTTAATTTCTTCAGCACCACACAGTAGCTGTGATCTTTTTGGAGAGATTTATTAAGTCTCTAATGTGATCAGTAACATTTGTAATCACATGAATACTGCCTGGCAATTGAACTGATTGCGTCTGCCAAAATCTTCTGGAGAAGTGTCTTTCATTAGGCAAATCACATACTGGATTGAACCACTCAAACTGGCCCTTGCAGAGAGCTTTGGCAGGGAGCCTATGGAATGCCTGCATGCCCAAGAGTCTCTTGCAAATCATGTTTGGAGAATATTGAAGCTCTACCAAAACAGTCCATATCTCTTGCATGGACTTCACATTCCGTAGCAGTGAGTTACAGTGCTGATACTATTAATATTCCTTCTGCAGTCAGTGTGAGACAAGAGAGGACAAAACAATGTAGGCAGTGTAGTAGTCTCAGTAGTAGCAACAAGATTGGGCTTTGTTACTCCTTGAGAAAGAATAACCAATCCTTTCTCATTGTTCTACTTTTTTCTTTATTTTGGGGGGAGAAGAGCAGAAAATGTTCCCAGTGGAAAGTTCTTGCAGGTAATAACAAACTTTTCATGGGGCTTAAAATGTAATCCTCAAAGTATAATTAATAGAGACTTGTATATCAGCTGGAGCATCCAGGAACAAGCTAGACACCTTTATACAAACAAGAGCACGGGAGCTGTATCAGCAACATTGGTTTTCAAGTAATTTTACCAATTCTTATTGATACATATGTCTTCCCATTAGTGGCAATTTTGCTGTCAGGCTGCTCAGCAAGTTATGATAGTAGCTCTCTCTATGTTTCCAAACTGCTTCTTTCCCATTTTCTCTACTACATTAGGCATAGGGAAATAAGGAATTGTGACCCACTGCCAACTTATTGTTTTGTGTGTGGTCATACTCACTAACACAAGGGAGGTTATTACCATATAGAATGCCAAAGTTGTTTGAAAGGTGTGTGGTTCTCAGCAAGGAAAAGCCTCCTTGCACCTGCATTTCAAGTAGGGAATTTCCTTTGTCCTTTGTGGCATTCTATTAAAACCCTTTACTGGTCATCAGGACCTAGTTTGTGTAAAAGAGAAGCAGCATGACTTGCTGAATATCTATTCAGCGATGTGTGAACAGCAACACAGCGCTTGTAGTAGCATTTCACTCCACCATAGCACTGGTAACTGACTGGTGAGAATCAATAGAGGTTCTTACAATGGACCGTATTTTATACTACAGTAGGTTTAACACACTCCTTTGCAAAATACCAACCTTAGATTACTTTGCTCCCACTTACATTTGAACCAAAGTAATGCACAGATTTTGAGGTGGCTTTTTGCAGGAGCTCCAGCACTGAACCTGCTAATTTTCCAGCACAGCTCAACCTTTTCAGGGACAGCATGTCTATAGTTTTGTATTGCTACTGTGCATGCTTATTCTGCTGGTACCTTAAATAATCTTGCAAAGCCCTGTTAGCAAGCATTGGGGGGTTGGCTATGTTTGTAATTAGAGAAATAGTTGAAGTTTTGTTCTATGCAGCTTGTTGCAATGAAGAGGTGGAATGAATGACAAGTGGATGTTCTCTGACTCGCAAAGGGATCAGAGTGACACTGCAGCTTTATGGTCATGATGACAGTGATTATTCTGTATGCACTTATCTTTGTCTATAATACAATACAATAAAAGGGCAAGATGCATTATAGTATTTGGTGTGCTTTGTTACTGATTTGACAAATGATAGCGCTTATGCATCAACAAATATCCTGTCCTTAATTAGGTGGAAAATCCACAGGCGAAAAAAAATGCTATTTTGAATACAAAAATAAAGTAATCTTGTCCCTGATCTAAATTTATGGATGCATTCTTATTCGCTGAAGTGTAAAATCAAACTTACTCTTACTTGAAATTGAAAGTGCTGCAGTGATTTTTGAGAGCTTTTTTAAGGACCCCATTCTCTGTACTTAGTGGTTGTGATAAAGCTCTTTAAAACTGCTGGATGGCATGAAGAAAAAGATAGTTTTAATTTATTATTGTTCATAAAGTTAATTTACATTCAGAAGTCACTGGAGTGTCTACTTACCAGAAGAAACTGTGTATTTTACAGAGGGATTTAATTGCAGCAGACTTACAGCAGAAAGTCTGCTTTCCCAACAACACTTCCAGCACTGTTTTGCTGCGGAGCCAAGATAGTTCAGACCTTTTGAAGCCAAGCTGTGTCTTCTTTCCTCTTGGTGCAGTACTGCTGCAGGCAGCCCCGGGCACATGGCATTTATACACAGCGGAGCGTGAGTGGTAGGCTGCAAAGATGCACAGCCAAATCCTCTCTGTAAGAAATGGTTCGATCATGTTAGTGTGGTGCTATCTTTGAGTAGGCAAGGTGACAGATAAATCCTGGTAATGATCTCCACATCCTCAGTGCTTCTTATACCTGAGCTAATGCCTTCTTTGGGTGTAATTCTGTGTGCACTCCAAGCTAGTAATTTTGAGCTGAGTCTCAGAAGACCTCTCTGGAGACATGGATCATGCTCCATCCATGGAAGTGTTCAAGGCCAGGTTGGGCAGGGCCCTGAGCAGTGTCAGGGGGGTTGGAACTAGATATTTTAAGGTCCTTTCCAACCCAAACCATTCTATGATTCTATGATTTAATACTGAAAAATGGGAACATAATTTATCATGCTTGTAAGAAAGATTCCTGCTAGGCAATGTCAAAGCTAAGTAGTGTTACTGCTAGATGAATCTGGCTAGGGTATGGGCTGGTGTTCTTTGCCCATATTTTTGTGTGGAATACTGTGGAAGCCCCAGGGAATGCCCTCTCCACAAAGATAACTCATATTAGAAATCAGTTCTTTCTTTGTACCCAGAACTAGCTGTAGGTAGCTCCGGGGTGATCTGAGCATCCATGTTTTTCCAATCCAGTATTTTCTAAGCAACAAAGTGTGTAGGTAGCTCCCTTAAGAGTAGCCATGTGGTTTCTGAGCCCCATCCTTCACCTGTTCCAGGCTGGGATCCAGACACAGGACCTAATCCTGTAGCAGTGGGACTTGCAGAGGGGGCTGATGCTCTCTGTTTGTTTACTACCAGAAGACAGATCTCAGCCTTTGCCTTTGCCTCTCTCGGCATACAGGAAAAAGCCTCCCTCACCTAAACCAATGTTCTGTTTAGTCCTTCCCTGGCCAGGACTCAGTGAGTGAGAGAAAATGGGAACAAGTGTGGAGCAGAAAAGAGATACCTGCCTTCTGCAGCCTGGCTGAGTTCCTGGCAAATCAGTGCTCCTGACTGAGACACCAGAGCTGCACCCTCCTAAGGATTTATGTGCTGTGCATGGTAAGTGGAGGCTGCAATCATTCTGAATGAGGGCAGTGCTGCAGACCAAGCCAGCACAGCAGTATCAGGGACAGGATTTGGAATGGGGAGCACACAGGTGTTGTGTGCACTGATGCAAAAGAAGGGATTATTTTCCCCACTCTCATCAGGCATGGCATGTGATTTTTTCCTGGTTTTCCAGAGCCTGCTTTTGAGAGCTGTGCAATGAAAAGCAGATGGAAGAGGCGGCTGCGAATAACCCCTGCACTCCTCAGCTAGGGCTGTGCAGAACATGGAAAGTCTCAGGCAGGCTTTGTGCTGTACTTGTTCCCAAAGGAAATACGAAAGAGCTGGAAGCATCTATTATGAACTGGTACTTGCCAATTTGAAAATTAAAGGAAAACTAATTTGCAGTAACTAGCCAAGGAGAAAGGCAGCACTCACTTAAGGAGTGTTATTGGCAGCGAAAGTTAAATGAAGGTGGAAAACTATTATCAATTGCAAATACATAGAGGTATGTACAATATGTATATATGTATAAAATATTTAACCTCATTTTCGCTCCAGTAAACATTCTGAATAAATAATTTCTGACAGCAATGGAAGAAGCAGCATGGGCCTGTCTGCTGGACATGGAGATTTTACAGTGTTTGATTCTGGCTCTGCTTTGGACAGGCCTTGGGGCTCTGTTCAGGGCATGCACTTGATGTCTCTGCATCTCCACACAGGGAAAAGAAGGAAAGGATTTTGTCCCCATATACTCATGCTAATTTGTTCACTGCTGGAGAAGGATTCCACACTAGAAGCACCTTTGGTCTGACCCAGTGTGGACAAAGTTATGTGCTGATATTATGTTTTCTATGCATATGGCTAGAATAGACATTCAATTTATCAACTACCTTCCCCAGACTCCAGAGGGGATGAATGAGAAACACAAGGAGGCTGTTAGAAATCCACTTCATCATTCACACCATTCTTGAGGAGACTGAAGCGCTTTAACCTTGGTATGTTTCCAGTAAGCTTTACCAGCCCCCACTTCCCTCAATCCTGTCTCGCTTGCTCCATCCCTGAGCTGGGTGGCAAACAGGAGACAACTGGATCCCTCAAACACGTAGCTTCAGTTTGCCATTGAGATGATCAAAGGCGATGGAGAAGAAAAGCAAAACCAAAAGAGCCAGCAGCAACATCCATGATGGAGCTTTATACAATGAGGAACCCCAATTATCTGCTTGCTCTGTCTGTAGGTAAACACAGCCCTGTCCCTAGCAGATAAAAAGGAATTTGTATTGATGATGTTCATTAATGTCTATTATTAAAGCTTCTGTTCACTGCATCCATCATTTTGTTTTCCATGCAATCACTCTCTGCAGAAAAGTCTGCAGTGAATTATGGATATTGTGTTCAGCCTGGCTTGTTCGAATGCATTCTTGGAACTCCATGTGCTTCTGTTCATGCTGAAATCATTATCAGAGCTGTTTTTTCAACAACTGTGGGCCAAATTCTACCCTTAGATGTCCACATGGAATTCTTCGTGAGCTCACTGGAAACCACAGGAGGTGCCTCAGGACTGTCTCACACTAAGATAGTGCATTTTTTACTGTGTGTGTCTAAAATAACTCTCTTTTGGGTTTCCTACAGTTCCTTTACTGTATTGTAAAATATTTTCCTGGGGAGAGCAAATCCCTGTGCCCTATCCCTAGAAATAGAGAACAGGGCACTGAGGGCTAAATAAATTTGATCCATAGTGTTTCTCAAGCTAGTCACAAGTTGATTTCCAGATCAAATGTTACCCAAAGTTTAAATACTGGCCATATGAAATAAACAGAAGCCTAGCCTTTTTCTTGTGGTGCAGAAGGTATTTCATCATCTTAAAGCATTAAGGTACTATAAATAGGTGGTGTCTATAGCATTGATTATTGAACATATCTGTTTTTCTAACTGTTGATACACCAATCTACTTTTAGTAGCCTGTGCATTACAGATGGGGTCAGAATGACACTCCTCAAGAGGATGGACTCTCTTTATGTCAGAATTTATTCCATATAAATAAATGAAAAAGGTGAGGTAAAACTATGGATCTGTTTTTTTTTTCAAAGACACAGTAATGGTATTATAACAAATCTGCCTTCTCTGATGTTTAATTCCCGTTCTTTTTAATTGCTTAAGAAATGTGCCTGCATCTCACTTCTCAGGTGTGCATGGGAGTTGAATGCATAGCAGACTGTAAAGCATGTAAAGCTCAGCAGCAACAGTGAAGTGTAAGCCTGAAGAAGAATTTAGAAACCAGGAATTCTTGAGCTGTGATACCGCTTTGCCACTCAGGTGTTTTGGGCTACAGACCACTTCCTTTGCTATCTCTCTTCTCCAAAGTCATCAGTGGAGGGACACTCTTCATAAGAAAGCCGACCATTTTCTCTCAGTTGTGGATGATTTAAAAGCAAACATGTCGTTTATACATGAAAATAGCAAAATCTTCAATTGTTTTAAGGTGAAATCTATAGACGTCATAGCTCTGTATGACTTCAAGTATCAAAGATAAAAATAATTAGTGTCAGTTTAACTGTTGCCTGTTTGGCTAACATTTGGATCATTTATACAGGAAATAAAGAGGTGAGTGTTACACATTGAAATAATTTTATGAAATCATTGATTTTCCTACTTGGAAACTAATGAAAAGAATTTACTTCAAATTCTGGTCCTCATTTCTAATGTATCTTCCTGAACTATGCTGCTTGTATTTCCTCTCCCTGAACAGCCACATGAGTAAGTTTCAATACAAGATGGCAACAGCAAGGAAATACAAAGGTTATTCTATGAACATTCACAAAGGAGGACTAAGGAGAAAGTTATGAGTTTTTGTTTAGAGACTAGGTTTAATATGGGACTTGCAAGATGCATCATAACATGACCTTCTGTATCTAAACTGACCGCTTATTGCAGTGTACTGCCTGCCACAGAAAAGGACTCCATGCCCAATAATGCATTGAATCATTGTGATTTTGAATTTGTGATATAATTCCAAAGAATGGATTTCATGGACTCAATAATGCTTCATTGTTGGAAAAAACCCCAAACAACTAAAAAATTTCAAATAAACAAGCAAACAAGAAGTTGCAAAATTTAAAGCCTTCTTAATTGCAAATAATTAACTGTTTCCCATCCATACAGTTATATAGCAGAAACAATCAATTCTATTGTGATGGAGCTGGAGTTAGTCTCATTCAAACATTTGCTGAGAGGATCTGGATCGGGAAGTAAATGAAGGCCCTCAATGTATTTAATTGGTATTGGACCTTGTCCACCTCTCTAAGAACAAATGCAAACATGCAACACTGAAGAAATAAAATCAGACTTGTAGCTAAAGGCTGGGAAGACAAATACGGCGATCTTGGGAAAAACGCATGCACCTGCTTTCCATTTGACATGAGGTCTGATCTGTACCACGTACATTTAAAACTGTCGTTGTACATGGCATGCCAGCAAGTTTTTTGTACTTCTTCTTGAGATTATTTGCCGTTTAGACCTGCAGTTTATTCATGGAAAGCCACCAGATACCTCATGTACATCAGGCCAGGAACTTCATCATCCAATTCATAGTCTGGAATTAGCAAGTGTGAGGTTTTCTGATTGAGACTGGCAAAGAGCTGGGTACTTGGATGCCTATATACGAGGCATATATATACTTGGATGCCTATATATGAGGCATATATATACTTGGTTGTCTATATACTAGAAATACATATACTTGGATGAATATGTACTAGAGATATATATATACTTGGGTGCCTATATACTAGAAACATATATACTTGGATGCCTAGCATATAGGCATCCAAGTGGCCAACTGGGATCCACACCTGGATGCCTAGTCCTTGGATGCCCTGTCATTGCCAACCTGAAGAAGCATCTTGCCGCTTTTCCTGAGTGACTGGTGGGCTAGCACCGAACACAGGGAGCAGAATGCTGCACACCCCAAATAAGCTGCAGCCACTGTAGCGCACAGAAGCATGTCAAGGTATATGTGAATCAGTGAAGAAAAAGAACCCAGAATCTCAGTTTTGTGTTTGATACCAACTGTATTCTGCTCATCTTTGATACACAAACAAGCTCGGGATGAAGCATGCTCCAGAAGTTTCCTAAAGCACAAATGAAAGGGATCCGCAGTGAGGAGAGCCACCTCCCAAGATGCTGTATCTGGATGTCCAGAACTTATGGCACCATTCTGTGTGCCCTGGACCAGGCGCCACTTTGTTCACCCTCAGAATGGTGCCTGTGGATAAAATGGCCACAGGTGGGCAGAGGACAGCCCTGCCATCAGCACGCTGAGGACCTTGCTTTGTACCCCACAGAATGAGATTGCTGGCACCGGTGAGAGGTTCTGTGTCTTCTTCTGAGCATGAAAACACTACTGAAGCACTGATCCATGAGGGACATGTGGGAGCGAGGGCACAAAATGGCAGATGTTGGTTGCCAGCCACCTTCCTTCCCCAAGCGTTGTGCCTGAAGAGCTGCCCTTGGCTCCATCCCTCATAAAGTGAATGCAAAGCCTGAACAGAAAGGCAGGCTTGTATGTACCTTGAGATACAGAATGAAATCAACAGCTCTGCCTATCTCTGTTGGCTCTGTGAGACACCACCAGTGTGTCAATGGGAGAAAGGCATATGCAGGCTTCATATCCTGTGGGAATGGAGACCCCCAATTGCTTTTCCTGGAGGTGCTTGCATGTTGCTTCGTAGGAATGGCAGTTCCCTTCCAGCAACCTTTGATAAAGCCCAAGCCTTGCAGTATTTGACAGTCATTGCTGAAAGCCGCTCCTTCATCTCGAGAAAGCCATATTGCAGAATTCAGGATGATTCCAATGCAATTCTGTAATCCTGGCATATTCACAAAGAAGGAGCAGCCTTAAAATGCAGTTTGCTACTACATTATCTCAAAAGTATGATTGTGATTTAATTACGTGGGAACGACCATGTTAAAACCTCACTGTCAGCCACTGCAAAATCCAGGCATCCAGAATCACAAGCACCATGGGAGAAATCATGGGGGTTCTTATGAAAAGCATGAGATGAAATTAATACATCCATTTTTGTTCTCTTAATTTTGTGCCTGCTCTCAAACTTCAAGTCATGCTGGCTGGAAATTACAGCAGGAAATAGTGCAGAAATTGTATTCAGTCTGAAGAGATAATAACTCCAGAGTTGAGGTTTTTAATATATTGCCTTTGGTTGTTATAGTAGATAGAGCATGAAGGGTTCCTGTGCTGCTGTGAAGACCCCTGCAGCCTGTACTCAAAGAACTCCATCGACTCTCTGAGTTCAGCTACTGCTTACTCAGACTGGTGAATCAGGCAAAGGATGCTTCCACATCGTGTCCTTCATTACGTTTTGATGTAGGCTTGGACGCAGTTTGTTGCATTGTCTTTTGCTGTACCACGTAAAGCAAAAGCAGACACTGCGTTTACATGCATAGATGGCTTCTCAAGTGTTCCCTGAGGAAGTGATTGTGGAGCTCAAGGGACTGAGGTGTGATCTCAGAATCAATTCAATTTTGAGATGCTTTAGGAGTTTTTGCTTTGAAAGCAAGACAGAATAACAGTGCATGGGATATTGATGAGCAGAGATAGACTGGATAGATTAACTGGATAGAGCAGTGCAGCAAGATACAATGCTCCACATCTAATACTCTAGATACACTTTCTGTAACAACTGTTTGAGTTCTGCACTTCCCAGGAATCGATATATGCCTTCTGAGCACGGACAATAAATCTCTTAAGGTGATACAGTAGCAGCTTGCTTAAAACAACATACATCCATTCTTAACAGCTTTGCAAAACTGGACCTCGAGGGCTCAGTACTCTTTGGGATTCATTGCTCAGTGAGCTTTGCTCTCTGTTCAATGATGCCATTATTCAAGCCATGACAGCTTTTCCCATTTATGTATCCACATGTTTGGAACTGCTGAAACAAAGATCTGCTCCAGATGGAAATACAGTGTGCGAACTGCCCAAACTACCCTTTGCAGAGAGCGTTTCAAGAACAATTGTTTGGGACTTTACAATATGGCACTAACAAGAGCAGGGAAAGGCAATTTGAACGTGGCTTCCAGCAGATTTTTCTCACTTAAGGACACTTCATGGGACACTTCATTTTACACTGTCACTGGGCTGCAGAGTTAAAACAGCTAAAGCCAGAGAGCAGTTCCATCAGTCCTCTTTCCTAGGGTGTCCCACAGGCCAAGGTATAGAAGAACATAAAGGGTATCTCAGCCCTCCTCTGCGGTGATTTTGGAACCCCAGCAGGACTGTGCTCGGACACCCCACTTGCAAGTCACAGGGATCTGACTGATGGCCCCTGTAGCCTTCTTCCAGGCCCTTCTGAAGAAGGTGATGTTTGACCAGGAGAGTTTGAAACAAACAGAAAGGCTCCAGCGTGTTCCCTGGGGACAGTTCTCTTAGAAAACACTTAGAAAAGGAGTGTTGGGCTCTAACTTGGAGAAATTTGGGGGTGGAGCGTTTAGGAGTTAATTTAAATGAGCGAAGAGATAAGCAGATGCTGCTACACTCAGCAGCCCAGATTTGTCTGAGGAAGTGCAAGGGAGCAGAGCTTCGGCCTGGCTCCCATCTAACTCAGCATGCAGTGCTGGAAACCGAGGCTGGGAAAGCTGCGGTGAGAAGCTGAACAAGCCAACCCTCCTCAGCCTTCAGGCTCTGTAGATGAAGGGGCATTCCTTACAGTGCCATTAAAAAGGTCTGCTTCTAGGGCACTGAAAAAAACAGGGATAGGGAAAAAGGGCTCAAGCAGATCACAGTGGGATTTAAGCTGTGCTAAGATGATACATTTCCTTGGAAAACAAGTGGTTTTATATTATTGCAAGTTAAAATGCTGGTATTTGTACCTTTGCTAGAATTTAAGCCATTTATTCTCTTTATCGTCTAGAAAAGCATGACTAAACTATTGCCATTTTAGGCTCTGTTTTGGGATGGTGGGAGTGGTGTCTGGGATGGATAAGCTGCATTGTGAATCAGTACCATCGCCTTGCTTTTAAAGTCACTGAGAGAGAGTACGCTCCTTAGTGGCACTAGGTGCTTCTAGCCAAAGCACAGATAGATATGACTGCCCCAGACTAAAGCACATGTAAGATCACCCAACAGTCTGAACTGTGTGAAAAGGGCTCAAGGCTGTGAAAGTATAAATCACATTGTCAGTCATAGGCTGCTTTATTTTTGTTTTGCAATGGTTTGTTTGATCAATGCCTTGAGTACATTTGGACCTCCAAGATTTTCTGGTTCCTGTTGGCTCTTTGCTCACCACATATGTGTAGACAACCAGGCCGAATTTCACATCTGCTGGCAATTATTTTGCTTCCATGCATCTGCTCACTTTATGCAGTTCCACATTTCTCTCTGAGTTTTTACAGCAGTAAAGATAGAATTCACCTCTCTCTTGAGGAGATGGAAACCCAATTCTTCCTAATTACTAGCAGAAAATAAGAAACCTAATCTTCCACCTGTCTTTCCCCATCCATCTTCCTGATTTGCAGAGGCTCTGTGTGAAACATGTGAATCATTGTCCTTCATTGATTTCAGCTTCTTGATCACCAGGTTTCAACACACAGGGAAGCGCTGAAGCTGGAAGTCTCTGCTGCAGTTTTTCAAGGCTAGTTTTTCCCTTTGGGTATCTTCTAGAATATGTTCTTATAAATAATGTATCTCTTTCACCGTAGGCTTCTCTTTCATAGTCCTCCAAAGCCTTGGTGCTTCCTTGGCACACTTTCAATCACAGTGTTTTGGAGCTTTTTTCTTTTGTGGCTGAGAGGCACTGCTAGGAAATGCCTGAGGAAAGCACAGCTATATGTGATAATGAAGGTTAATGTCATTAGAAAGGGAGGCTTATCTTGGATAGCTATTCCACAATTCTAATAATTAGGTTTCATTAGGTTTTGACATGTCTAACGGTGGTGGTAAGGACTGAGTTGGAGAGCACAAATGGAAGTGCAGCAAGGAAGGGGAATAGATCTGCTCAGCTTATGGCGGTGGCATCAAGAAAACTTGGTCAGTGTTTTCAGCTTCAGCAGCAATTTGTGTTTTCATCTGGGAACATGATTTTTCAAATTGGCAGTGTTCTATTGAGTTTCTGCATAAATAACAGTTAATGATCCAAGTGACGGACTCATTAATGATCCAGCGTGGTTGAGGGGGAATAGAAATGTCGGTGGAGGAATATGCTGCAAGCAATTGAATTCAGCTAAGCCAGGTGCCAAGCTGTTCCTGGGACAGGTGGGGAGACCCCAGTGTTCAAGGGGACAAAATACCAGCAGGTAGTGAAGGTGCTAGGAATTACTAAGAGCATGTGCTGTTGCTAGGGAGCAGAACAGCAGCAAGAGGGTAGTGAAGTCCACTCCTTCAAGACATTAAGCAGGCATGATTTGTCAACCACATCAACTGTGGTATCTTAGAGGCTACAACTAAGTTAGGATCTGCACTGCACCGGGGGCAGCGCCAGCTTGGAGCACATAAAATCCAGGGGCAGGGAGATGGACGAGAAAGGATACAGAGATCACCAGTGCTTTATCCCCATATGCCAGTGCTCCCAGCACCGGGAGGTCAGGGAGGCAGAGGGCCACTCCAAGAGCCGTGGTGCTGTCACCAGGGTACAGCAGCCAGACTAGTGCTACTCTGGACTCTCCATCCCACCCCCTCCATGGCCAGTGCTGTCTCTACAAATGAAGAAAGGAAAAATAATAGCTCGGCAATCCAGAGTATCTCTACCCCTGAACCATTGCTTTGCAGCAGTCTGAGAAAGAGAAGGGACCAGTTTCTATAGTTTTAGGAGAGAGTTGTGCCTGTTCCCAGTGGGAAGGGACAGCATCTGATGTGCTGGTAAGCTGGATTGTTACAGTGCCTCCCTACTGTTTATTGCCATTGCAGAAAATGCACATCAGATATGGATTGCTCCATCTATTGCTGTCTGAGAACTGAACTACTTTTGTGACGCTGGCATTCAAGCATGGGGCTCTACAGACCCATGAGGCACAGCTGCAGGGCTCGGTTCGGATCTCAGTATCTCAGTTCCTCTGAGACAAAGGGTGGTCAGCATCGGGCTCAGCCTCTCAAAGCAGAATGTGGTAGAAAGAAAAAAGTGTGTCCCTCTGACCGACAGTGACTCCTGGGGACTTTTGAGGAGCCAAGTGTATTGCATTGCCTCCGAAAGCCAGCTAGACCAAACTGGTGGGTAGGAGGAGCTGACAGTAGTTACTCCCCTGGGTGCTTTTGGACCTGGCAAGCATCTTCACGTATCACTCAGCTGGTGGAGGTTTGTAGCGCACTAGTTTTAAATCTCCTTTGCTTTTAGTGTCTGTTGACGTTTTTCTGCAGAAGACATGGGTGCTTTCTCATGCGCTTGCTCTCTGCTTCAGGGCCATTAGCACACTTGACACAATTATACATGAGTTGGACCACACTTCGGACTTTATGATGAGCTGTTTATTTCTTTCACTCTGGGGACCTTTCAGACATGGACGTGCCATATTCAACCCCATGCTGAGCTCCTGAAGTAATCACTGTTTTTTTCCAAGCTGGAATGGCACTTCCAGCAGGCTCTTTGTCTCCATGAGCAAAGCAAACAAATTAAGTGGCCAATAGCTCTGAAATTTACAAATCTTACACTTTTGTGTTTGTTTTAAGGAAGAGAAGTGCACAAACATGTATCTCTTGTTATTCATACCCCACTGCACTGGTGTAACATGCTATCTCTAAGTCAGCAATCAAGGGTAATCAGATTTTGTCTTACAGGAAAATATCTGATTTGATCTTTGAATTTCTACTTCTGACTTGCCAGCATTTGAAGCCTTTGGGTTTTTTCCCCCCGTGATGTGGAAAAATGGATGGTCAAGGTCAGGCTTTTCTTGGATGCAGTCCTGCTTACTGTATTTAATGTCCCTTCTCACTGGGCACTGCAGCACTGTTATAATTCAAGGCCTCTTCTCTACTGCTGTCTTTGAGCACAGCTCCACAGCTGCCTGCTCCCTGGAAAAGGAGATTTACCCATCTCTGAAGCCAGCGAGCAGCAGGAGCCACTCGCTGGGTTGCTGAACCCATAGGAAAAAACATACTTCAAATCTGCTGTTTACATAACTTTGGCTCCAGAAGGGTTACAGGAAGGCTGCAGCAGAAGGCAGGAATGGGAGAGATAACACTGTTGATGATTCAGAAGCAAAATTCACCACTACAAAAGATCTCAATGCATTATTTATAGGGCAGGCTGGCAGTGCTTCCTTGAAATCACTCTGCTCTTATGTTTTGGCTGCTCTTCTGTGAGTCTGCAGGGAAGTGGGAGACAAGATGATGCAGCAGAGGCAATGTGTGAGAGCCTAGGGAGAAGGCCATTTAGGTGGGTTATGTGAATCAAGAGAAATAAACTTGGGCTCGTTCTTGTGCACTTCATTGAGAGGTGTTTCTCAAAGTTTGGCTGAGATAGGTAGAAACCTCCTGGTCCCTGAGAGTGGGGATACAGCAGAGCTGGAATCCTTCTGAGCAGGGAAGAGGGATCACAGGCCTACATGTGTCTCATAAATTCTTCACACAAGAAGGCAAATGCTTCTCACATCTTAACCAAACTGTGTAAAGCTCCATTTCCATACCTGCTGAGCTCCCTGCTCAGCAGCATTTTCACTGAGCTCAGTACATTCGCACGCTGGAGGTTGTGCACATGTGTTAACAACTGCTTTCTAGTTCACTTGCTGAGAGATGCATAGCCTTTGGCTGTCTTGTGTCAAGTGTGTACCTGCCATGTAGAGTCATTTAATTCCCCCCCCCGTTTGATTTCTGGGTTGAACTCTTGGTGTTATTGACTTGTAGCAGTTAAGGAGCTTTCTGCCAATTAGGCAGTGGAGATGAGCAGTGCTGGGCTCCCAAACCAGCACTCCGATGCCCTGGCTGCTCAGTGCGCTGCTGAGCTGCCGCAGGCTGTCACAGAGCTCTTGGCACTAGCATTTTTCTTCTGCTTGCTGAGGGCTCTTGGGTCAGCCTCCAAATGTATTCAAGGGGAAATTAGAGTTGAAGTTCTTGCATAAGAGTAACAGAGAGTAAAAGGTCAAAAAAACATTGTCTGTAGCAATTGTTAGGCAACAAAAATTTATTCTTTGCATTAAAATCACCATCATAGCTCACTGGGGAGTACTACGTGATGTTATTTACTAAGATAAGGCTCACAGATACAGCTTCAAGGCTCATCAGAAGCCAGCACAGCTTCTAGAGCAGTTTTGGGAGCCCCTGTAATCCCTTTGTGCCCCACTTTCCAATCAGTTGAATGGTACTCACATTCCTTTTTCCTAACGCCTGCTCTATTTCACGGAAGCAGTTTGGGTAACAGCTGTCCCATCATAAGCAGGAGGACAGCTGATTGCAGCTGCTGGTCAAGACTTAGGTTTTGCGGCAATAATACAAAAGTCACCCCAGTGCCAAACCCAGTATAGAGCAATTGCCCCCCATCTGAACACCCGCAGCAGCATTCAGTGTGCAGGCAAGAGAGAGTAAAAGTGCTTAACAGCACCTATTGCAATGGCCAGTGACCATTGGTACCTTGTTCAGAGCCCTGCACCATCCTGCCTGCCCTAGAAAGTGGATGTCAATGGTGAGTATTTATAGAATCATAGAATGGATTGGGCTGGAAGGGACCTTAAAGCTCATCTAGTTCCAGCTGCCTGACATGGGCAAGGATACCTTCCACCGAGCAGGTTGCTCAAAGCCCAGTCCAACCTGGTATGATGCACATTGCAAACCTTGTGATGCATAACCAAAATTGACAAATGTGACTGAACGAGCCAGCAGGTGAACTCTTTCTGGAGAGGCTGGCCACAGACAAGATAGCCCTGAGGTATCTAACCTCAGCACCTCACGTTCTTCACTCAGCAGGAGCTCACTTCTTGCTGGCATCGTCTGGGCTGCTGAAGTGTGCCCTCAGTTGGCAAACTCCATCAACAAAGGGCTGAGCTCAAGACTCATGCTAAATGCCTGTTCTGGGAGCTTTCCCCAGGCAATCAACATCACTCCAGTGTTACCAGGTGCCATCTCAGCCATCCTGCCCTCACTGATCAGGCTCTGCTGTCCTGAGTAACCCAATGAGCCAAGCCGGGGAGGCCACAGAAGATGGGTGCTGGGACACTGTGACAAAGCCTCCTCACAAAGGAGTTTGCCTCAGGTGTGTGCTTAGCTTGGTGAGAACCTTCTAACACTGTTAGAACCATTAACACAAGGGCTTAAGGAAAAACGATATGTAACCAGCGTTATCCTCAAACAATGTCTCTGTGGCCTCCTCTACTTCTTTCAACCTGAGAAGGAGAAAGTCCCTCCTAAATTTTCCCTTCATCCTATAGGCTGCTTGCTGATTGATCCTGAACATGAAGTAAATCAAGGAAAGCCCTTGATGGCAGTGCTCCCTTGTGGACTTTTACCGCTGACATGAATTTCAGTGGCATTGCACCTTCTGCAGACATTTGCATTTCCAGGCTCCATCATACAGGGTGTATCTGCTAGATCTCCTGAAGACCTGCTGCGATCAAGGCTGGTCCTTCATCTCACTTGCCTCCGTATGAAGTCCCGCTAGCTTTGATCAGTTAAGGCCAAAGCCAGACAATCCCCATCTAATGACACTTCAATGATTTTATTCCCTAGGTCAGTTGGTACTTTTCCAGTCTGTGCCAGAGCCTGCCAGAGGGTCAGAACACTCTCCAGGCAAGCTCTTATCGTGTCACACACTTCCATCCAGCATGAGTTTCTTTGCTTGAAGGGTTTGTACCTCATTCCATGCTCAAATGATGATTGATCTCTCCTGGACCCAAGCAGGGACAATTATCAAGGATAAAGTGCATTTGGTAGATGTAAACACTCCATGCAAATCAATGTTCCTGGATACAAGAGCTCTTAGGTTTCTCCCCGACATAGATAGCTTAATTTCACTCCTTAGGAGACAACAGTGAAACATGGAACTGTTTTAACCTTTTATTCATTTTAATTTCCCACAATTGGTTTCCACTGCAACAATCTCAACAGGAACTAATAAGACATATAATCACCATGCCCTTGATAATGATGAAAGTAGATCAGCTGGCAGCAACTATTATGCTTCTCCCGGGACTATGAAAAACACTACACATGTGTTTGTTTGGGTGAGATAAAGGGCACTTTTACCCTGAAACAGGGCTGTCAAGATGGCATTTTCTTATTCAGTGGCTTTACTCCCTGCTCGTGTCAGATCTGCTGATGTTAGGGCAGAGAAGTAAAATTGTACTACCTCAGGGCTTTAACCTGACAGTATCCGATGTGCTCAGTGGCTCATTGTCACGTGAATCGGTTCATTACCACTCTCTGCATGGCTCCTCAGAGCAGCATCTCAGCCCCTAAGCAGAAGTGCAGTGGATCAGTGGAGCTGTGGAACTCCTTGAAGCAAGCTGGCGTCCAGGCAGGCAGCTTCCCCACACAGCCTGCAGGACTAATAGAGCTCAGAAGGGCTAACTGGGTTGTTCCAGCTGTCACCAGAATAAATGACTGTCCCCCTGCACGTGAGAGGTGAAGAGGTGGCAGGCAGGACAAGGAGAGGCAGAACTGCTCCTCTGAGAAGCAGTAATTCTGAACCCCTCCACCCTCAGGTGTGATTTGGACAAAGAAACTTCTTGGAAGTAGATTAGGTTGATCACCTGATGGTTCTCACTATTTGGCTATGCACCAACATAGCCCTTGCCATCTCCACCACTAAGCAGCCCTCTGAGCATAAACTTGCAGCATTCTGGAGTGACAGCAGAGAGCAGCTATGCCATCTTATAGGTGCTGCCTGGCTCAGAGGGACAAAATGTGAGGTGCACTGTGACTTCCAGCTCCACATGAGAGATACGTGGGGTGAATCAGATGTACAAGGCTATGGAAGAGCAGAGTGCCAAGGCTAGGACTTGCTAGGACTCCTAAGCCAGCCTATGAGCCAGTGCCAGGGATGTGTCTAAATTCTCTTGGCACTACCTGGGTTTGGAGGCTTTTCCCATGGCTGCCATAAGTACCATGTTGAAACTGGTATTCAGTCTGAAACGTTACCAGCCTCCTGCTGGGTTTCCTCCTAAAACATGGACAGTGGTGGAAGTGCTGGCACTTATGTGAGGAGATTCATCAAAGGTGGTAGACAGAAGAACTGAAGATTAGAATTGTCCCACCTGCCTGTCTTTATCATCAAGTCCATCCTTGTAGGCCTTTAAAATTCCTCTGGAATGTAAATATAACTCCGCCATGTTTACTTGTCTGTAGTGCTCATGGGGCAAAGACGTGTTAGGAATAAGCTGTAAATAGAAGATCAAAACATTAGAAACCTTAGAGAAACACATCTTTCCCAGTAAGTTTTTCATATCTTTGTGAATACATGCAAACAACATCCATTTCAGCGGCAGCCACAAGCAACAACAATTCATTAACTACAAACTCCTCCTCAGTCATTCATGATCTGATTTTTTACACTTTCAATTTCCACTGAATTCACTGGGACTTTAGAAAACACAGAGCATCAGATGCTAAACCTCTTCCCATGTACTCGTGTTCTCCTATTCTAGCTTTCATCACTTACGAAGCTGAGCCTATTAATTAAAAATCCTTTCAGGACTTGAATATCAGGTTTCCAGTAAGGACAAAGCTAAGATAAAGTCATGCCATTTTAACAAATTGCTCATTTGGAAATTAAAACTGAGGTGAATATGGAGTTCTTAACATTGGGCAATTCCAACCAGGAGGGCAGACAAAATGCCACTGTATTTTTCAAAGAATCGACTTGGCTGGGAAAGACCTTTAAGATCATCAAGTCCAAACATCTTGATGGGGAGAAATTCCCCAAAACTAAGAAGGACAAAAAGAAACAAAGAACATTGTATAAACCCTTCTCCCCTTCCTCTATGTATTCAATGCAATCCTGAAAATCAATTTGCCTCATTGACACAAAGGATCACAATTCGAAAAAACGGATAGAGGCAGTTTCTTAGTGAAATACAAAAGCAGATATTAGGAAAAGAGCAGTAGCATACAGATGCTGTGTAAGCATTTGTTTCAATAAGCTTCACCCTCCTGTTTCACATAGGATGATCCAGAAGCAGTGCCCACTTCCATAGGTATGTGCCAAGGCATGTATGTTCAGGCTCTGCTTTATGTTCAGGAGAGCCTGAAAATCATCCTCACTTGTAAGTGAGCTCTGAAAAACACCACATCTCACAGTATTTTAGAGTCCAAGTTCAGGGTCACCAGCATTCCTCTTTGAGCGCAAACCAGCTGTTCATGGGAAATACATCATCTTGAGTGGTACTGCAGCCAGAGGCCCGCTTATCCAAACAGCTTTGGGTCAGGATGACCCCCAGAAAGGTCTGGGATCTCCAGAGCGCTCCTGAAACTCTTATAGCAACATTTTGTCTGAGCTCCTGGTGAACTGTCTGCTCTGGTGTCTAAAGGAGTGCTGAGAGCATGCTTAGGAGAAGGTAACCACAGGTCTGGAGCATGGCTCAGGGTTCTGGATGGAGCATGGATTTATGACGAGTTTGGAAGCAAGACCAGAATGGGCTGTGAAATGCTTTTCCAACACGCATGCAGCAGCAGGGATCTGGCTAAGCGAGCCTAGAGCAAGCTCCTGGGAATCAGGAGTCTATGTGACTGCCAGGGATAGGGTACAAGTGCAGAAGCAAAGAGGAGTCCCTGTAAGAGGCGAAGCTCTGCAAAGATCCAGAGTCCCTGGAAGTCATGTTGGGTAGTATATGCCCAAGGACGGGCAGGAAGAGATGAAGAACCAAGTCCATTTACCCCAGGTTCTTCTTATCACTGCGTGCATTGTCCAACCCGGAGTGTTGGCTTTGCAACCTCCTGCCCCACAGCTCTGGAACTTACCCTCCCCTGCCTGCTGTCCAGCAGCAACTTCAAATCAGTATTGAGAGCAGATAACACAGCTTGGTGGTGATCTGGGACATTTGTTTGTACCACTTACAAATGCTCTTTGATATCGAGGAGTTGCTATATGTGTATCTTGCTTGCCTTTTGAATGTAGCGCTGAGCTTACACTTCTGTGACTGTATCTACTTTGGGACAAAACAGAGCCATAATTTGTTGGTCACTGAACCCTGTCAGTCTTCCGTTTGTATGGCAATAGCCTTTGCTCAGACCAAGCAATGCAGTCAGTGCAGGCAGTTGGTAACTAAACTGTGTATTGCCTGGTCCTGGTCATGGGTCTGTCAGTGGGGTTGCTGACAAAGGAGCAGTGGAGGTGCAGGAAGAGCTTGTGTGGCACCTGGGCAAAATACGCAGGTCCACCACAGAACTCCAGTGCATGTGTGGCAGCAGGACCTTTGTCAGTCATAACATAAATGAGTCACAAGAATCATCCTGCAACTGGCCCAAACGTTTGAGACATCTCAGCTTTGTGCTTTTATTTCAGGTAACAGCACCCGGCTGTGGTGTAGCTGAAGGCAGATTGCTCAGGGCAGGGTCACCAGGACTCCTCAGCTCTCATGCCCATGCAGTATTAGGTAGCACTTTTTGCTGATGGCTGAAAATCACCATGAGTGCCAAGCAAGTACGCCATGCACTGGGCTTAGTGCAGCGTGGAGCCTCTCTCTTCTTATAAGCCACAGCAACAACAGAAAGAAACTGCTCTGCTCCAGAGGTGGCTCTAAGGATCTAGCTTCAGACAGCGCCAAAAATTAATGATGACTTGGGTTCAGCTTCCCAGTGTGAACATCCCTCACTTAGTGATGCCAAGAAGCAAACCAGCACGTCTGCAACAAAACAGATCTAACAAAGACTGCTTCTGGTGATGCTCTGCTGTCAAACCAACACCAACTTTCTCTTTCATTACATTCAAATCAGTCTCATTAGTTCAGTCAGACTTGGGGCCTTCTGGAAGTAAGACACATTAACTTCAGCTTGATTTATAGCCCCTGGGTTGGTTTCACTGGTTTGTAAACTGAACCCCTGCACATTTTTCCTTCCTCACGGCTGTATTTTCTGTCGTTTTCCCTCCCAGAGTCTGATCAGCCCATGTGCTATGTAGGCTAGTTAAAGATGAACACCCAAACTGTGTGCAGTGCAGATCCTGAACAAGCAGGGAAACATAGAAAACACTTTTGCAAAACAAGTTACACAAGCACTTTATGAAGGTTTGCTCACGATATTTCCTTTTGTTTGGTTTATCATCAGCCAGTGCACAAAGTTTCGGGCTCTTTGCAGTTCTACCTCCTTGGCACGACTGTTAAACCTAAAACTCATGTTGAGAGACTAGAGTTGAGTCATTCTGCAGGCGAGTCAGGGTCTGGAACCCTGTTACTGCCCAGGCTCCCAAGTGACCTCCGTGTCACTTAACTCATTCTCATTTGGGAATGCTGGGAATGCTGAGGCTTTTCCTGGTTTGTGAGAGCAGATGGGGAATTCCCCAGCGCAGCCATCTCTTCTAATGACTGTATGGTGGAGAGAGGCCCATGGACGGGCTCATGGGTGGAGGTCCCGGTGGCCAGTGCTCCTTGTGGACACCCTGCTGCCCTTGGTGGTTTCTCTCTTGCACGCACGGATCTGTACCGCCCTCAGACTCACTATTCCATATTCCCTTGCCACGGCTGTGGTGGCGCTTGGGAGGACCCTGCGGCCTCCTCGTGTGGCAGCAATGATGCTTCAAGATGAGGTTAGAGACAGAATGTGTACATAGTGGTGTTTATAAATCCAGGAACAGGCTGAGTAAATACAGACAAAATAGGGTTTCACAATTCAGAGCCTCCTAGAGTGGCCGGGCAGCTGCCTGGTCCTGGTTTCCTCAGTCATGCCCTCTACAGGCTGGGGAATAGCTGAATATCCATAAGAATTTGCTCCACCTATTTGACTTCCTAGAGCCAAGCCCCAGCCCTCCTCATTCAATAGCCCCAGTTCTCGGCATCTGATGGAAGGTCAGCATTCCTTCCTCTGGGCATTGGAGAATCAATCCCAAGTGCTTGGAGCAAAATTTCCCCAGGAAAACCCTATTCTAAGATAAGATGCTAGACAAGGCTGACACATTTTCTGGTGGGGTACAAGCTTGTAATGACTGTTAACTTGGGCAGCCCTTTAGTACAGCCTGGGAAACATCTATGCTTTCTGTGTGTTACACCTGCACAGCAGGACATCCAGGCATCTGCCTCAGCAGGAATCCCTGGTTTATATCAGTACAGATAGTAGAAAACTTGGGTGGAAGTGTAAGAATCCCTTTATCATCCAGCCATCATCATCCCATGACTCAGCTCTTTCCTCTGTGGTTTTCTCTTCCAATTATATTTTTCATTGGCATTCCTAGACTGAAGTGATCTTCTTGGGATGTCTTTGTCTCTGCACTAACCTCAGAGCAAACATAGCCCGACAAGATGTTCTGTTGAGTCATAAGAGTCTTTTTCAAGACAACTATTCAGTCTGTATTTGTTTTGCTTCTGCTTCCCTGCTCAAATATCCGTGTCAAGAATTCCCACTGATTCCAGCATCCAAATCCATGCTTTTTACTGAAGAGCATCTGCACTTCTGTGGGGCTGCATTGTGCTAAAATCCTTTCTTCCTTCCCCACAGACAGACTGGAGCACTTGGGGATGAGTTCTATGGGGTTATGTCGTGTGATGGCACTGTTAAAGCTGGGAGGGCACCCCTGGGAGGGGAATTGATTGTGACAGTAATAGATATGGTTCGGACCACGGGACTGGGTTTGCTAACTGGTGTTAGTTACCTCCACTGCTCCAGTAAAAGCAGGGAAACTGCATAACTGCACATCCAGCATACTAGTACCTGCAGCCTCTACATTTCACGCTGTGCTGGGCAGGACTCTGAACCACAGCATCTCCAGCAGTGCTGCAGCTTCCTTGGCACAGGCTGTGGTGGGCACAAAGCGAAAGAGAAGGCAGGAACAAGGAGTGAACCAACCTCTTCCCCTCTCAGATCTGGAAGCTGCTTACCCTGATGCACTTGCCCTTCTGGTCATCATGCCCTCCATGGGCTCTTCACCACTGTCCCTCTTGGACCCCACCTGCATAACTGCAGTTTCACCAGTGATGTGTGCTCAGTGTAGGAACCTGCTACAGATTCCCTCCCCAGAAGGGAGGATGCCAGAAGATCTTCATTGCGGTGGGGATGAGCAGTGCACACTGCGGAAAAGGAGGGAGGGACTGGGTAGGAATTGCAGTTCCCAAGGGCATAGACTGCCATGAAGCAAGGGTAAACCAGCAGAGTCCAGAGATGCTAACCCTCTTCTGCACCCAGCTGGGGACGAGGTGAATTGATCTCCCATCATTTTGGGCGCTGTCAGCTACGAACTAAAAGGCACAAATTTCGGAATGCTGGAGGAGACCTGCAGCTTTCCAAAAGCCCCACAGCCATTTCTCTGACGGTGGGAGCACAAATATGAGTAGTTTTACTGGTTGCCAATTTCCTCTCAAATCTCATCCCTCAGGGAGCCAAGGGCTTAGGAAATATTGAGGGAGGTGGAATCTGGCTGGAATCTTGCCGTCGCTCAGCTCATATAGGTCTTGGAGTGTCTGATGATGCTCCAGAGGATGTCAGGCTGCACTGATGGGCCAAGTTCCTTCAGATCAGGCAGAAGATGGTGTTTTGGCAGGAAAAAATAGCAATCCAAGCAGGTGTCTCTAGAGAAGAAGGGGTTTGTAGTCGTGCTGTGTGTCACACCAGTGCAGATAGGGCCATCTCAAGCACTGTGTGAATATTAAATTCAGGCTAAAGCTGAGAGCAGCAAAGTGCAGAGTGGGCGACTCTCCAGGAGCAGACAATGGCTTTTAGCACATCCTGCTTTTTCACTTCCTTGTGGAACCCTGCAGTGTGCTGCCAGCTGCTCCCGCTCTGTTTATAGCAATGCACCTACTGAGACCTTTCGTTCCCATGGGTGCAATTTAAACAAGGTGCTTTTCTTCTCTCCTCCTCACACAAGGGTAAACTGAGATAGTTAACAGTGGTGGATCTCCTCAGTTGATGCTGAGGGCCTTTCCCTTCACAAAGCTTCTCTGTTGCTTTTCAGTTCAGGGATCATTTGATGTTTACTTTGCAGCTTGCTAGGACATGGGAGGGAATGAGCTTCAGTGAGGGTGCAATGCCCTGCTGGGGGAGAAAGAGTTATCTCCAGTGATTCACACTTGCTGAGACTGGCTGTCCCCATCACGGGTTGGTACCCTTTGACCCCACATGGCTTCTGCACAGAAACTTTGCTCCTGACTTGTAAATACGAGAGATTGCATCCATGGCTATTCCCAACAGTTCCATACAATATATTGTCTGGTTGTTTTGCAGAAACAATAGAGAGCTGGTGGGGAGAGGTGGATCAACTGCCACCATCCTGAGACTAAGAGCCGCTCTAATACAGGAACAAATAGATACGTGGGTTTGGTTGTGTGTCCATCTTCGTGTCATGGTATTTGTCATTTGCGCTGCTGGGAGGGCTGCAGTGGACCAGGCTGGTAGCAGGTGTCAGGCAGTGAAATTTGGGGTTTTTTTTCAGTAAGGCAAACACAAGATCTTGGTGCCACCCAAGAAAACTGAAGAGCTGCCTGTCTGCCTGTTAGCACTCAGCCCCTGCACAAGGTGGGGCTTGTCAGAGTGAGAACGCTTTTACTTGCCTGACTGGTGACAGACAAATCAGCCCCCTGGAGATAAACACACTTTGCAGACTGTCCTCTGCAGGTATCTGCCTGGCCCCTGTCACTGTGTTATCTGGCACTGTTTTCCTGTTCCAGCGGGTGAGGTCTGTTGTTCTCTTTCTGCAGTTAGAAAACCAAAGCACAAAAACCTCAGGGTCTAAATCCACAAAGTCACTGACATGTCTGATTTTTGTTGTGTGGAGTTGGAGCACTGAGTGCCTTACCTCTAGTTAGGAAAGAATTACACTGTACTTGGAGCAAGTGCAGCACATTCTGCTCTGAGCATCCCTCTTCCCAAGCCATGAAGGTTCCCATTTCCTGCAAGTACCACAGCTCCCAGCACAACACCAGCACAAACAGAATTAAATCCAAGCATTCTCTGAGCAGGGTTTTGCTCTTTCCACCAACTCCTATAGCTCTGAGGTTCAAGGACACCTTGTAGTTTGTGCATCAGTATTCATTTCAAACTATCTATTCTTTTGACACGCTTTGCACTTTACTCACTTAGCACTGTCACCCTGCAATCACTGCACATGGCTTCCCTCTCCTCGTTGCCACCTTTGATGAGGGAAACCATTTCCAGTGTTTCAGCGCTCTGTTTACCTCTAAAAGGACAATATCACTTTAGATTTAATGGGATTGCATAACCACAGATAATTTCCACCCTTAACAGCAAAAAGCGAAATACCTGCTTTCAAATAAACACACTGCTGCTGTACTGCGGTGTTGAGGCCCTGACAGAGATGAGCTAGAGTCAAAGATGAGCCTGACTCGTTGACTTGCATTCTCTGAATAAAGAGGAAATCTAAACCCAGCCTAGAATGTAGGCATCAGCCCCCGGTTAAATCAGAGCAGTCCACTGCAGCGCACTGGCTCCTGCTCTGGAGCACTGCCACCTGGTGGCACCGCGCTGCCACTGTCACCGGGCCGCCGCCTCTGATAGGTGGGATTTTGCCTTCAAGGCAGCACCAGTTTCACCCCTCTGCAAGGCGACCCTTACACATAGACCTGCTGGGTGTCTCTTATCAACCTCACAGTGAATGTGTAACCTCATGGCCATTTTGCAGTGTCAGCTTAGTCAGGCTTGTCCCTAGTGAAAGTCCAGGGAGCTGTAGCCCTTAGTCAGCACTTCCTGATGTCATCACTTTGCCTCATACACTTCCGATGAGGTTGAAGTCTGTTGGCTCCTCTCTGTTCTAATCTACTTTTCTAATTAACAGTTTGGGCCTTTGCTGCTACAGCCATGGAAGATGACCTCCATGGCACAGTCTCAGTTACTTCTATGGATGGGTGTTCATGCCTGTGCGGAGGGCTGTAACATGTCCAGGCAAGAGTATGCTTGAGAGCAAGGACTGGGGAGCGTACGGACAGCTCTTGGGAGGAGGCTTGCTGGATGCTGCAGGACAAGATGCCAGGCTTCCTAACTAGAATGGCAACATGCCTAAAGAAAGAGGACAGGGAGCCAGTGATGGAAAACTTGCTGCTTTTTGATGAACTAGCTCCAGATCCTGCCAGAAGGACGGTTGTTTTCACTGCCCACAAAATCTGTGCAAAGCAGTCAGGAAATGTAAGCTATCAGAATAAACCCTGTCAAATTGAACTGCTTCATGGCATGGGATGCATGATTTCCCATTTCTCTTACTACAGAGTCAACTCAGTGTCCATGGCTTGGTAACAGATTTATCCTTCTTGATCATAATACATCTGTGATGCATCAGGGCCACATCCTGCAAGGGACTGAGGATCTTTTGATCCCTGCTGAGTGCCTTTGGCTATCCCCTTGTCATTAAGAGCAGACAGGGAGACAGGCAGGCTCAGCATTTTAGCAAGGGCTGGGGCAAAGTCGTGGAGTCCTTTGGCACTGTTGCAGCCCAGAAGGGCACAGAAGAGGCCTACAGGGACTGTTCAACCCAGCCAAAATCTGGACAGGGTCTGGCACTTTTGCTTGCTCTGTTTACAGGGGACATTGTCAGTATTTATTGATTGGTTATTTGTGTTGCAGCAGCATTTTGGCCCTGAACCCTCAGGCCCTGTACAGGGACTGTACAGAACAGAACAGAAAGACAGCCCTTGCTCCAAAGGAGCCCTCAGTCACAACGTGAGAAAAGAGACAACAGTGTCATGGGAAGGGAACTGAGGGGCCAGTATTATTCGGTATGAAAAGGTATGACTACGCAGTCAGCTATTGTTGCTAAAACATCACAGAAATTGCCATCCCTCCTGCCTGTTTCCCCTTTCTAGCTAGATGTTCTGCACAGCCAGAAATGTGTCTGTTGCTTTCGATGTGCTGGGTTCCTTTTACATCTTCCTCAGCAAGTTCCTGACCTAAAACACATGGAAAAAGATGGAAGTGTTTTTGCTGGCTTCAGTGGACTTTGGAGGAGCCAAAAGTCTTCAACACAGAACACGTTAGTGGAAATGAGATATTATGTTTTCAGTCCAACTTTTGTCAGCCTAAAACCTCTAATGCCTCAAAAGATTTATTCAGGGGCTTCCTTGTTTACTAGTACTACTGGTTTAGCAGCTCCTCACATTTTTCTTCCTTCAATTAAGTACATTCCAAAACCAACTCCTGCCACCTGATATTGGGATTGTTTTCTGCTTGAATCAAATACTTTGGTCTCAGAGCCATTTTCACAGATCTTGGTTGAAATGTCAATCATTCCACCTTAGTACTGCTATCAATCCGACAGGAATTTCACATGAGGAGCTTTAAAGAATCTTTTTCTCCTGTAATTGTATAGTCTGAGCACATATGTCTGGTGTCCCCAGTATAAGAAGGCCATGGAACTTTTGGAACAAGTCCAGAGGAGGGCCGCGAGGATGATCATGGGACTGGAGCACCTCCTGTATGAAGATAGGATGAGAAAGTTGGGGCTGT
>JAOEHY010026862.1:4039-32737 GCA_025447955.1 Psilopsiagon aurifrons | reverse complement strand
CTTCAGATACTGGAAGGCTGCTATGAGGTCTCCACACAGCCTTCTCTTTTCCAGGCTGAACAGCCCCAACTTTCTCAGCCTATCTTCATACGGGAGGTGCTCCAGTCCCCTCATCATCCTCATGGCCCTCCTCTGGACTTGTTCCAACAGTCCCATGTCCTTTTTGTGTTGACAACAACAGAACTGCACACAATAATCCAAGTGAGGTCTCACGAGAGCAGAGTAGAGGGGCAGGATCACATTCTTCAACCTGCTGGTCACACTCCTTTTGATGCAGCCCAGATTCACTACTTTTAAGAAAAGCCTGAGAAACAAAATGTTTAATGCACCCAAAGTAATTTACATGCATGTTCTTAGTAGGGAAATGGTTGGGAATATTTTTACAGAATTCACCTGTTGAATTACTGGCTTTTGTCTTCCCCATTAGGGTACAAGGCCATTTTGGGCAAAATGAATAGTGAGGTTTAATAAATGTAGCTCTCTGCTGACTCTGCTTCACGCAAGCGAGTTGGCAAAAATTAAAGTCCTTAATCGATATTTAATGGTGGATGTAGTGAGCTTTCTCCTCATTAGCAGTGGCTTATTAGAGCTGTTTGCCCTCTATAAAGGCTCACCTGACTCACCTCTTGAACTGGTGCTGAAACAGCCAGCTCTGATGGCTAACCTCAGATTCCCTTGTCTAGTGCTCTTACAGGAAAACTTCTTCCGGAAAACCCACAGCAGTTGTCTTCCTGAGATTTATGGTGTAATTTGTTATTTCATTGAGGTCATCATGTTCTTCCCTTTGATGTCTCTTTATAGGGAATCTTTGATGCACCTTCTTGCCCTAAGTCAAAAGTTAAAAAAATGTCATCAGTGTTCTTTTCATTTTCCTCCTCTGACATTATGCCATATGTGTGATGCTGAATTTTTAGGATGGGTTTTCCTGACTATTTCGCATTCACCTGATGAGAATGCAACCATAACATTTTTAGTTCCCCCCTGGCTTGAGGCTGAGGTAAAGGAGATCAGTTTAGGACATAAAGTTCTTCTAAAGTGTGATCTAAGTTAATTGGGATTTCAGGCTTCTTGCTTTTTGCAAGAAACTGAATCAGCGACTGGTGTTCCCTCCACTATGCTCTCGGCTGGGATAAGGAAAACCTCTGGGGAAATAGCTGATGGAATTCATGAGAATGGTAAGACACACAGCGAGAATGGCCTACTGCCACTTGCACATGTTTTCAAGGCAGTGGGCAGCCAAGACTGATGTGAGTAGGTACAGACGTGCCTGGGCTGTGAAACCAGCAGGACTCCACAGACGTGGGTTTTCTTTCCATCTCTGCTCTATGTTTTCTTGCATGTGCTTTGTTGCTGGACCAGGTACTTGACTTTCCGTGGCTCACATCCATCCTGGCCAAGTTCATTTATCAGTTTTTACAAAGCTGCATCTAATCTGAGCTTAAATACTTACAGGTTTCTTCTGTTACTTGACAGAAGTAAAATATTATGAACTGTGATTTGAGTTTGGAAACTCCAGTGAAGACTGCCATAAAATATCTGAGTAGTAATTCACATAAAGTAAGATAGGTAGAGATTAATGTATATGGTTACATGAACATAATTGCAGGTACTTATTTGAGAGCTTAAATACGAGACGTGAAAAATCATACATTTGCCAGCATGGAAAATACCTTCTCATGTATGAGGTTTGTGGAATTCTGGGAGGAGATTTTCAGCTTCACTGGAGTAATTGGAATTTTAGCTACAGATTTCAGTAGATCTGGATTCTTCCTCATCTTTTTCATTGAAGACAAAAAAGTTAGATGCAGATATGTAATAACATTAGATGTGAAATAGTGGCCTGTGTTATATGCTTGACAGAATTAGTTGTAGCTGTAATATAACTCTCACTTATAGCCTGTAATCAAGGAGAGGAACTGGGTAAGTCTTGTCAGACAAGACAAAAATTTTCTTCCCGTCAAACTGAAATTCATAATTCAGATCTATAGCAGCTTTGGCATAAGTATTACTAAATGATGCAGAAAGAAAAATATTTGTTAAATAAATTACCTAAAGAGAAGATTGGAAATTTTCTACCTTTTCATTTTTAAGTGACAATTCCGGCAGAGACACCCAACAACTTTTCTCATTTTAGAAATGTAGCCTTCTTTATAAGGTTATAATTGATCTGTCTTAACACATCCAAGCATGTGAGTTACTCAGGAAGGTGTTTGTCATCATTGCCTGTGATAACTTGTCTGTACCCCTTGGTATATATGTATACATGGGCATAAAGACTTTTTTTTTATGCAGTGAGGCCCATAGTACATGGTGTTCCTTGCCTAGCTCACCCTCTGCTCACAATACCAAAGGAAGACTTGCAGCTGGTCTTATCAGTGACATTAGCATCTTTGATCTGAGAGGAAGGGAAAGGATGTACTGCAAGTGACACCGCTCTCCTGAAGCAGAAAAGCTGTGGAGATGAGGAGGGGAGGATGGAGCAGGCAGGGGAAAGGTCTGGACACACCACAAAGAAGACATAACTTTTGCTTTAAAAATCCAGAATTTTAGTATTTTTCTCAATATCAAGGATTTAATTTTTTTAGCTCATCCTGGAGACAGTATGTTACCGGAAACACAGAGTGACTGGAAAGGAGGCAGAGGATAGCAGAAACAGAGCTGGTAGGAAGTGTGGGGAGTCCTTCAGATGATGGCTTGGAGGCGATGACACAACCCTGTCAGCTCACAGTCAAGATTGGGCAAAGCAGGGGTCTCCCTTGAATGAGCTGCATGGCATGAATGAGAACCTTCAAAGTGGATGGCGGTGTTGTCTGAAACACTGGAAGAGCCAAACACCATCTGCGTCTGGGATTGAGGGGGTGGGGACAAGAGAGCTCTGGTGGGTGTTTCTGGGAGGGACCTGAGTACGAAATGGGCATCTCTGCAAAGCAGAGCTAGAGGAAGTTACAGTAACTGCAATGGGAAATGTTGGAGGGAGGCAAAGGGGAACCTGCCAGGAATTTTTCTTGTCTGAGCATTAGGTAAAGGCCATATATTAGAAAAAAGCTGTAGGGAAAGTAGCTGTGGGGTTTGGGTGTATCATGTGAGTGGAGTGCAAAGTTGCCATGGTTTATTTACCTTGGAAAAGCTTAAAGCGCTTTTTCCCTACTGAGAAAATTAAACAATGCAAGTGTTAAGTACAAAACTGTATACATTACAATCCCTTCTCAGGAGGTAGCAGAACTGGCGTTAAATTTGGCTCTACCCTTTCCTGAAGCTGGTGTAATTCGTCCCTTCCCACCACACACACAGACCCTTTGCAGGAGGCTCCAGAGGGCTAAGTATCATGGGGAGCTAAATAACATGGTCGTGCATGTGAGGTCCTGGTGAGAGCTGGCACCTCCAGAATAGCAGCTCATAATGGGCCCCCATTCCTCCTCCAACCTGCCTTATGTCGCCCGCACCTGGAGGATCCCCCCTGCTCCTCTGCAGCAATGGAGAGCAGCTACTGCACTGCAACATCAAAGTCTGTTTGCTCATATCAAAAGACTTTGGGGTCAATACAGTGCTATATAACTTAGGTGTTGTCTGGCAACTTCCTCCTAGGTCGCCACCCCCCTGCTGCAATGGCGGGTTTGACTTTTATTTCGGGGCCTTCCTTTGTCTCCTGGATGAATTGTGAGCTAACCTGAGACAGCAGCAGAGACTCCCTTAGGAGCCGTGTGCCAAGCTGCTGCATTTCTATTCTATCACTGTATTTATGTGATGTGGTACTGCATGCATAATCTCTTGGGCTGCATAACAGATGCTCAGTCCTTTGCTATGATATAAATTTTCATTTCTCAAATTCTGTTAAGCTACACTCCAGTGAAGTACAGGGTTTTTTACATAATATCACTCAGCAATTCATTGTGAAGAACTAAAACCAAGCAAAAATAATTCCAATTTTGACCTCTCAATCAGCACATGTGAAAGGGCATCTATCTTCATTACTAAACTTCATAAATGACATTATGAGACAACTGGAGAGAATTCACTATAATTATATTGATTTCTTCTATGACTTCATTATTTCTTCTGTGTTGTATGAAAGACAACTAAATGAAGGTCATCTAAGGTCAAATCATCTGTAGATTTGAGCTCATTTTCCACACATGCTCTGTGAGAAGGGTTTATAAATATGACATCAATTTCAGGTATGTATATTGATGCCTAAGAGATAATGAGCTGGATTGTGAGAACTGTACACTGCACTAGAATTCATTTATTTGTTCATGGACCTGCAGGAAGCTTAATGCCTCTAGTGTACTGTATACTTTAAAATCTGCAGCATTTCAGAATATAAGCAATAATACAGTACTGCAATGATAATACGAGGTAGTTCCACTTTTGTGATGCCTTATTGTGACGCCAATGCAATCAATGATGTAAATTTGATCAGGCATAAAAACTGAGAAATAATTAGTAAGTCTGCTTATTTATGAACAAGAGATCCATAGTTTAGGAAGTGCTCTCCTTTTTCTGGTTACTGACTGCTCTCATTTTTGAGAACAGAGGAACTGAAACCAGATCAGCTTTGATGACATCAGGTCACCACAAACAATGTCTGAACTTGCCTAAAACCAGATTTTATCTGGAATAAACCAGGAATTTTCTTTATTGGTAATTCAGATGATTAAATCTGTTTTGATATATAGCCTCTGAAGAGCAAACACTAGTTTATGGAGAGAATATTTTCACCTTACATTAATTGTCATAGCCTCAGATTTTTAATTAATCATGGCAGAGCATCTGCCCTGATACTTCTGAACTCATGAAAACAAAAGTGGCTCTTCAAAACTAAGTGGAAGTTTGATAATGTATTTTCTTTTAAACTCTCCAATATCTTTAATCTGGACAGAATATATGGAATACACTGTTTTATAGATTTAAAACACCATTGCTAAATAAAATTAAAAGCATCAGGAAAGAAACAAGTAGAGGTGAGGAAGGGAACAACAGCATAACATTTTGTCCCAGATTGCAGGAGTGCTTTGAGTATTTTTTTGTCGGGAAATAGTAGCTTTTGAAAGTGTTTTCTTTCTCTGACAACTGCCTCAAGAGTTATCTGTGGCTGCACTACAGGTGCTTTGTTAATGAAGACAGTTCCTGATGGCAGGGAACAGATAACCTGGCTGATTGTAATCGAGGTGGCGGCTCTGACTTTGCTGACTGTTATCTCATTTACTGGCGCAGAGGGAGAGAAAACCCCGCTATCCTTTTGCGAGCAATCCCTAAGCCATGAAAGATAAAAGAGAAGCAGTAGAAGTTGGTTTCTTAGTACTCAGTAGCCAGCATCCAACTGGCTGCTACTTTGTGAGGTGGAAAGTATGGGAAACACCATCTTGCTGATGAAAAGAAGTCTTCTGGAGGATACTGTCAAGAGAAGCAATGTAATAGTTTATCCAGCTGAATTGCTGAAACACCTTCCCTGCGTCCCTAAGTGCTGGAAAAACTAATTCTGAAGTGCAGAGGAACCAGCCCACTAAAGGTAAATAACTACTGGTCAACCACTGAAAAACTGGAATGGCTGGAGAAAAAGAGAGAAAAAAAAAAAAAAAAAAAAAAAAGCAGGGAAAATGAACACTGATTCAAATATATGAATTCCTTCACAAATCCTGACAGATTTATCCCACTGAGATACCATGTGTCATTTTGTCTGAACATTTCACAGTTTGCCTTGGTAATTATGTATTGCATTTACTGTTTAAATCCCTTTTTTTTAATACAAAAATTCAGCAAATAATTGCCTGTTAGAGCAGTTGCCTATCTGAGAGTACATAATTAGTCCCTTCCCTCAGCAACTGCTACCAGCTACTGTCAGAGACATGGTATAGATGAAGGTGTTTCAAAGGCTTGTTCTTATGATTTAAAAAGGAGAAAATGATGGTGTTATTAATACCATCATATCCCTGGAGAATGGACTGAAAGAGCTCTGCCACTGTTCCTCCCGTGCTGACAGCTCACTTGAATCAAACCTTTTAACTGTAAATCATGATTAACAAAATTGACAAGAAAACACCATGTCGCAGCCTTTCCATTTAAAAGAGAAAGTAATGGTGTCCTAACAGCCCTGGTCAGTGCCATGGAGGTGTTGAGCACATGGGAAGAGCTATGAGAAGGATCTTCTAGCTCCAGCAAGCTTCCCTGATTCGCAGCAACGATCCCACTGCATATTCCAGCAGTGGATTTGGCTTGCTGGTTTTCACTCAGTGAAAGTCAGGAGCAGTTATCACCCATGAAGAAAAAGTGATGTTGATTAATATACAAGAAAACTGGAAATGTTTACTTCAGTAATTTACTTGCAGAAAGGTTTGAAATCGTGGAGGGCTTGCCAGAATGGGAAGAGCTGGAGTTCCCTGCTCGGAGATCTGGGGCGATGTGTGACGCCTCTATCTTTTTTTGCTTGCTTCATTAGTTTTTCCAAGTTCATCTACATTCAAATCAATAGTCTGGGTGAAAAAAGGTAATAAAAGAGAGAACTAAGCTAGGAGAGATCATGCTGAGGCTCAGATTTCTTACTTATTTTCCAGCAAGGATTTAGTGCACACTTAGAGCCCAAAACTGGGCTGCTCAAGAAGAAACTAACAGTATTCCCATCGTTTTAACACAGATTTTGGCAGAATCTGTACTAGACAAATGTTTAATACTACTGCAAACCCTGCACTGAATTTTTTATTACTTAGTTGTGTGCTGCTTTTCCCTTTGATATAGTTTATCAGTTGCATGCATTCTTCCCATTACAGCTGTCAGTACTGGGTTACTGCTATACAGCAGGCATCTCTCCCAGGAGACACTGATGCTGCAGCCCAGAGGTCTAATTGCTGTTAATCAAGGTGTATCCCACCTTTATTTAAACAACCTAACTTGGCACCATCTATTCCACCAGGTAACATGGAATTCATAATAGGCTTCAAAATAGTCAGACAATTTGGTTGCTTTGAAACCTGTGCTGTGCTTCTCTGTTACTATGTCCTGGGGAGAGCTTAAAGATAGCTTGGTACATTGCCACAGACTAGTCATACCAGCAGACTGCAAAATAGACCTGCTCTTCATGAATCCTAGATACAACTGATTAGGTGTGAGGAAAGGAAAACATGAATAATCTGAAAATTGTTTTTTTGGAGTTCAGGTTTCAGTGGATATGTCATGCAGGCTAGTAAAAAAAGCAAACAAAAAAACCCCAAAACAACCCCAAGAAAAAAACAAAACCACGAACCACAAAAAAAATACAGAAAACGAAAAAACAAACCCTCACCAAAAATCATTCCAAGACAGAATTTATATTCGTCCACGTGTCCTTGCTTGAATAAATCAATGTAGTACAAAATTTCATGTCCAGCATGCTTCAGGTTTTGTTATGTTTCCTACTTCAAAAGAGTACTGCTTCATCAAGAAGGAAATCCAGTGGGCTCTCATATGCAATGATTCAAGGGAAAAATGGATTGCTGGGTTTTCCAGTCAAGATACAGGGTATAGACCATAATTATCCTTTTGTTTGCAACTCTAAGTCTGACATTTCACAAATCTTACCATGATGACCCAGATGGAATGTAAATCCAAACATTTTTCTGTTTTCTACCAAGCAAATCTCAAGTTTAAAATGACAGTCTATTACTAGCAATCCTGCAAAGCAGGAACAATGGGATAAATGCTTGGTATCTTCATGGCCCTTAAACCTGTTTAAGAACGAGTATTTGGAGATGTGCTCTCACCCCTGCCTCCCCCGGTCATTCCCTGTTTCCTATTTGAGGGGAGAAATAAAGCAGAAAGTTGTGTTCTCACAGGTCCCTGCCCAGAAAAAAGCCTCTCAGAGCCTCTCTGGTAAGGGAGATGGGCAGGGATATGATTTGGGGCTCAGTGTCTCCCCACCCTTGCAGCAGAAAGTGGGATGTCTAGGCCCAACCCTGGATGCTCCCTGCTCCAGATGTCCCAGGAACAGCTTTAACGCGTGGTTTTATTTGAAAGACATTTGAAACAAGCTTAACATTGCCAAAATAAAACTAGTTACAGGATTTTTCTCCACTTACGCCCACACAAAATCTTTTCATTTGGAGGTCATAGCAGTGATTTAATAGTGCACGGACGGGGTTTTTTCGCCAAATGTGGAACCAATCTGATCTCAGTGTTTGCTTCTGTGTTGCTGGGATGTATCAACATGTGGCACTGAGATAAGTTTGGCATTAGGAAAACCAGAGGATTTCTGTTCTGTCAGAGAACCCATTTTTCCCTCTTCTGTTTCCCATAAAATCCTGTTAGGGCACAGCTGAGTTCTTTAAGCAGGCTGCAAATTCATTGAATCAACACTACCTATAGCTATTTTTTCTTACTTACACTCCATTAGGAGGTGAAGCAGTCACAGCAGAAAAGCTGGGGTATGGCAAGAATGCCAAACGTTGAGATTTTATGACTAAAACGGACCTGTGAATGTAACTCCTGACGATCTTTGAGATTTACTGAATTGGAGGTTGTATTGAAGCCAACACTAGAGCTGATACCAAAGCAAAGGGATTATTTTGAAAATGTTCTCTTACTTGTTCTGAGTAATTTTCTTTTGTGTGTTTTATCCTGCAGTCTAATAGCAAATTATCATTAGCCATGAGAGACACAAGATCCAGTTGGAAGACCAAGCTGCTTCACCAAGTTGATGTGTGATCACAAATGATATCTTAGTGTTTCTATATGCAAAACTGATAAAATTCCCCATCTTCCAAAAGAAATGCTGTGTAGGTTCAGTTAATTTTGATAAAGATTATTTATCACAGAAAGAACTATTTCAGCAGATTCACCCTACAAATGGCATGGCCTTGTTCCACCGTAATACTTTTTCCATGCAACCATCTTTATAAGCAACTTGGAAAAAATCTGTTAGCTACCAATTAAAAAACTCCATGCATTACAATTTTGACTATGCAAGTAATGTCTAACTGCTCCATCTGCATAAAAGATGTTGTCCAAATCTGATGACGTATAGAGATTGCTCTGATGTAATGGCAAATTGTTGTCTGTGTTAAGGAGAGGAGAACAAATAAAATAAAATTTAATGCAATTCCAGTTCTATGATACAAAAATTCAGAAAAGGATTTTGCCTTTTGGTTTTTCCTTTCTGTTGTCTGAGGTGTCCAGACAGCCTCAGCAATGTATTAATTTCTGCTTACTTGTGACAGCGCTACAGGTCAGCAACACTTAATTTGTGGGAAACACATATTTCCCAGGGATGCAGCACTGGTCCACATCTCCTGTTAGAATGAGCAAGGTGAACATCACCTTCAGATAAGCACATCTGCCTTCTTCTGACAATGCCCTGTGGTGCTACGGGTGACTGGAGGAGCACGGATCTCTATGCAATGCTTTTGCTATTTTCCTTTTCCGCTATCGTTACTGTTTAATCTAATGGCTCTGCTTCAGAAGACAAAACAGGGAATTCTCACAAAATTTACCATAGTTCCCCAGAGCTTTTAAGAGTTGAAATGTATTTTATTGGTTAAATTATGGAAGTTACTTGTCACTGCTGTCCAGCTACATCAATCACCTCCTTTCAATGACTCTCAAGAGACAGATCCAAGCTATCATCCTCATTAATGAGGTAAATGCTCTCAGGGCAACTGATAGTTGAAATATGGTATTTATTTGTCCTGCCTCCTGTGGACAATAAGATGTGTTTTACTATGCTGATGTGAATTTTAAATACAAGCCAGCACATTTAAAGACAGCCCTATCCTATAATCTTTTACTTCTAAATCCCTTAAAAATGAAAACTCTTAATTTTGAGGAGATATTTTAATGGCTTCAGGGTCCATCTATCACAGAGAGCTTACTTACTCAATCCACCACCTCTGAGTTCTCAACTGTTTTAATAGTCATGTTCCTATGCCCTAGGATTTTGTAACAGAAAAAAGTGCAAGGTTTGTGGATATCATGTAAGAGTTTGTCTCATTATAGGCCTGTTTTTCTTTCACTGTCTTTTTAAACCTTACTTAAAAGCTGCCTCATGTCCGTACTTACACACATTTACTGTCTCAAATAACTTTTTCTGCATCAGTGTTAGTCATACTTGATGTGGCTCTCCTGCTAGCTTATTCCTTCCATTTTACTTCCTACTCCACAGTAGTTTTTATATATACCAAGTGTATTTTCATTCCCTGCTTGTGTTTGTGAGGACTGGAAAAATTTGCAGAGAGGTGCTGCAGAGAAGAGCAAAGCTTTATGTACAGGGGTACAGGACTTGCTGAAGTTTATAGGTGTCAGGTTAGTGCTGCTCCTCTGAATACTCAGGTCTGGGATATTTGCCCAAAGCTACTGCACTCTGTGTATAAGCCAAATGATGACAAACTTGACTTCTCATAAGAACACTTGCATAAGTGCATAACACTTTCATAAGACTTGAGACACTTAGACATAATAAATTCAAGTGTCAAGTACAAATACCAAAATTTAACAATTTCAGTCTAATTCTAATATAACATATTCGATAGAAGAAGGGGAGAAAGGTAAACAGAATGTCCATCCTGAGCATTTTCCCCTGTGGAGAACTGTGCACCACTAGCACTCAGATGAAAGGGTATTTATTTCCAGCTGACACTATGGTAAAATTTGGGCATCATATAAACATTTAAAATTAGCAGTGAACAAATCTCTCTGCTTAATGACTCGTATGCAATTTGAAATGGAAATATAATAATGTGCTTGAAGTCTATATTATGCATTTAAATGCATTAAAGAGAGACTAAACAATTAGTGATAATAAGTGTGTGCATTAATGTAGGGGAGAATCAAGTCTTTCAAGTGTTTTAGATTGCTAGGAGGCCTCCCTGGTTTAAAACTGGGAGGAGAGCTAGCTCACAAAAGGATTAAAATATATTATCCTAAGGGATAAATTCATTATTTCTAATGCACCAAGATATTTTTGATCCTCAGATGAAGAAACTGCAAGTTTAGATAAGTAGATTCTTTTGAATCTCTGGAGAACTAAAAGCAGATTTGTCCTTCAAGAGAACAGAAAACGAAGCACAAGGAGATCATCAATAAATACAAAAAGGAAAAACAAACCCCAAAACATTTCAACTCAGCATTTGCTCAAGTTTGTGTTTAATTGTTTTGGATTTTTTTTTTTCTTCAGCACCACTTTTCTTGGGAATAAACAGCATAAGCTAAACTTTAGAGATCTGCTTTTAGAGAGTAGACCTGAGGAGGGTTTGGCCTGAGGGTCTCCTACCTGGCTCTTTGCTCAGAGGGACAGGGATGTCCTGGGCAACAGCACTTGCAGAGCTTTAAAATCAGGTAGCATCTCACTTCAGTACAGGCATTCTCCTTGGTATCAGAGATGGGTCAAGCAGCTCCAGGGTACTGCATCATCCCTGCAGTGAATCTGGAGCACACAGCTGGGAGATGCACAATAGCTTCTTCCCATCCAGAAATACTGACAGGCGTGGGCTCTGCCTGGTTTGCATCAGAGAAAGTCCTGACTGAAGCAATATAGTAATTATTTACTGTACAGAGGTTTTCAACGAGTGTTGAAATATTTATAAATATTTAGCTGCAATGTTGCAATTCTTTGCCTAGGTACAGTTTTGCAAACTGTAGGCAATTGTCTGTTATTGTTATTCTTCCCCCTATTGAGAGCTGCCCAGAATAACTCAAAGCAAGTCTTTCTGAAGAAATTGTTGGGTCACTACCTAACAGGAATACCATAAATTTTTTTCTAGGTAGACAAGAAAGCCAGATTCTGATAATCAAGTTGTAGTTTGTAGGCAAGTCTGTAAGCATAATGAAAGAGACACTCTACAGCTTTGGGAAACAAGTAAGTTAAATTTGCAAGGGTCTGATCTTTCACAAACCATAAACAATATACTGAAAAACTGAGCTTTGAATGGCATTGCCATGGTGGCTTTAGGTTGACACCAACTTCTAACTAAAAGACACTGTGATTTTCGAAAGTGGAAAGCTGTTTGTGTGAGTGAGAAGGAAGAAAAAGGTACAAAAATTTTCACTTGGTGTCTCAATAGGACCCTCATTTTAAGAAGTGCGTTTGAACTTCAGCTGAAGATTTTTCAAACATCTTGGGCTCTGCACCTATGCTTCAATGAAATAACTCCGTAGCATGTGCCAGAGGCAGACCCATGGGATGCAGTATGAATTTAGCCAAGGAGATGCTGATGCTGGAAAGCGGGACTGATTTGGAGGGTGGCTAAGGAAAGGCTTGGTTGCTTGAATTCACTGTTGTATGGCAAATGTCCCCACAAAAGACTTTTAGGTAGTGGAATGAGGTCTCTCCTATCACGGAGGGTATCAAACTCTCCATATGCTTGCAGCATCAGTAGCATTTATATTATAGCTCTGTCCCATAGCATCAAAATTCAAAGAAATATATTAAAAAATAGAACATGGTTCACAGGCTAGGGAAGGGCAGCTGCTATAAAGGAGCACAAACACCCAAGGAAGGAGCCCCTCTCATGTGCTAATTTAAAACTCCTCTGTAAAAGGATGGAAATTTCTACATTAAATATACATGTACATACTGTTAATCTGTTTGATAAATAATTCAGTGTTATAATGCCACTGAAAAAACCAGTGTGCTAAGCATGGATTTGTTAGTGCATTGTATGTTGTATTTAGCTCCATCTCTCTATATAAACCAAACCATCTTTCGTTCCTATTTCTCACCCTTTCTTTTTTTCTTAATAAATAAAATTGAAGCAAATTGATTTTGATTTTTATTTACCTCAGTATCAAATGCAAGCTAGTCCATGGTGACTGCTTGTTTATCCCTCTGCTGTGAATGGTAGAGAAGTGTCTATCAGATTAAACTTTAATGGAATTAAAATCCTTTAAACTGACAGGGAACATATGAGGCTTTGTCCTTAATGCTGTGACGAGCATTTCCCTCCCCTTTCTGCCAGTCTCCACAGTGAAAAACAGTGACTCCTCTCCAGAAAGTGGGATGGTCAGCCCATGTGAGCCCATGGATACATGTCCCTTGCTTGGGACCACAGCACCCATCTGCAACCACAGTTGCAGAAATTACACATGGCAAACGCTAATTGCTCTGCCATCAGTCTGGGTGGAAGCCACCACAATGGAAATCAGAATTTTATGTCCTTTGTTATGGGACAGCTTGTCCTGCAGGGGAAAGCTGGGGGTGAAATAAAATCACCAGACGAGAGAGTGAGGGCAATGTCAATATTAGTCTGGGGTTTTATGACCCAGACTCCCCTCATTCGGCATAGCTGTTTGTGGGAAACCGCCTTTCTGAGGATGCGAACTAAAGATAAAGCTGGCCAAGAGCCTCTGTGACTTTAGGAGAAATGCAGAGGGTCATATCCACAGGCTGGCTGCCTCCTGAGGCTGTTCAGGCAGAGGGAAAGTCCTTTCCTCAGGAAAGGGGGAGGTTGTCCTTTTCCCACCATAATGTGAAGAATATCCTTCATCATTGCCTGATGGGGATGGAATGATTATTTACTGAAATGCCCTGCTGTGCAGGAGGGTTACATAAATCAGGCAGGATCCTGAAGACTTTTAAGGACACGTAATAGCTTTGCTTTTCCCTGGCACATGGAGATTTATCTCTTGTCCTAGACATGGCAAATCTGGAGTAGTGGCAGCCACTGAGATGCTGTAGCAGCATTTTGTCAGGCATGTAAACCCCCAGCCTTCAAAGCACTGTCAGAAACGGATACCGCCAAACCAGGTATGTTTTGACATCAGAGACCTGTCCCTGGGTGCTGTTTGCAGATGGAGGATGCTAACCTTTTGATGAACAGCTTCGATACTGAGCCTGTGAACAGCAACATAGCTTTTTTTTTCCTACAGGAATATCTTTCCTAAGCGCAGAGCATGACCTTACTTATACTGAACAAAATTGCACCAATACAACCTGCAAAAGGGCAAGACCCTCCTATGAAAACAGCCTTGATTTATGATTATGTTCACAAATTAGAATTATGAGTGATTCAGGCATCTTGGCATTTCTCTGTGAGGATCCTAATTACAAGGGGTTTGTGAAACCTGCATGTTTCATAGATTGCACAATGAGTTATTATCAGGCCAACAGAAACTGTAATTTATAATCAGAGCTCTCTGTTCCTTCTTCAGATGCTTCAATCACCCAGGTGGGCCTGAAACAACACACAGGGTCAATGGCTAATCACAGAGCCACCTATGAGGCTGTCCTTTATCACCTGAGCATTATTCATCCAAACTGTTCTGAACATATTTACTAACAAATACCTGCTATCATGATCAGCTCACCAATGACTCACTTCCAGGGAGCATAATTTTCACAAGAAGGGGAAAGGACAGTGGAAGAATCATAATTGCGACATGATGAGAGTACCTCCCACCTTCCCCTCCCTTGCCACTACAGGAGCTCAAAGGAGTGATTGGATATTCATATAGGAGTAGGCTGAGGCACTAAATCAATCTGCAGGGCAGCTATAAATGCTCTATCTATCTTGTTCACAGCAAACTTTAAATGACTGCTGCAAAGCAATTATTTCCAAGATTTTTTTTTTTTAAAGGTGTCACAGTTACGGAGATGCTTCAGAAATCCTGCAGATGACTGTGAAGAGCAGGGAGTCTTCAGAAGAAAGGATTATCTGCACAAGATGCAACAGTACAAGGGGTACTTGTCCATTCGTGTAATAAGATGCATAAGATTATGAAGCAGAAGCAGGAGACCAGGAACACATGAAATTGAAAGCTACCCCCAAGGGTGGTAGTATTTGGCATTGCCAGCAGTATGAACTATACAGCCACTCAGTTGCTAGAAAAGTTTAACATGGGAGTTAGCGGCCCCTATCAAACATACAAGACACTCAGAAATTACCTCAAAGATTTAGATGATTTTCTGAGGTTCCTGTCAGCCCTTCACTTGTGAGTATATTTTTGGTTCTGAAAGTTAATTGTTTTCTTTGAATGTCAAATGTTAAAGTGTTTCCCATTGTATGTGGCATTTAAGGAGTACTGCAAACATTGACTTCAGTGATAAAACATAATTTCCTACTTTTCAATAACAATTAACTGAAAATACAGCAGGATTTTCCAAAACTGAGCTCATGATACCAGAATGGTTTTTGTTGTCTGTGACTGCATTTCTTTGTTTCATATTGCAGATCTTGTGCAATCGTTTCTACAATTTTCTATCAAACATGGCTATTTTTTTCCCTGGAAGGTCACTGTAGTTCACTAAGTTGAGCTGCATTACAATATTCCTGAATTTCTGATCAGTAATGGAAACAAGTATTTTCTGCAACCAATAATAGGTAGAAATCACTGGCTACATTAGAGTGTATCACAGAAGATTAACTGAAGCAATGAGGCTAGAGAGAAGAAAAGGTATATTGGGCAAGTTTTTTGTCTCTGCATCTCCCTCGTTTCCTCTTTATGCCTAATAACCCTGAAAAAAATGTCTAAGCAACAGCCAGGTACCGCATAAACAGAAATAGGATGAAGTTTGCAGCACCTGGCAACATTTCTGAACTTCGAGCTGAAATGACAACTGCGAAAGAACCAGAAGGGAAGTGCAATTTCCGCAGGAGAATCCCGGTCATGCCTGCTAATTAATGCCTCTGGCATGTGGACCCCTGTCCCTATCACACTGGGCAGAAGCTGAAGCTGTCAGCTAATTTAGGGCAAGTCACTGCAAGGGTTATGGGGCTGTAATATCCCCTGCAGTTTTGTCGTGTCATTTGCAACCCAGAACAGTATTATCTGTGCAGGGAAAGGTTCAAGGAGGTACACCCCCCACTCAAAAAAAGAAAAAAGGTGTTGGAAAACAAGAGAACAGAAAAGCAAAATCACATACCAGTAAGAGGTAACAAGAAACACATGAAAATGAAAACTACCTCCATGTATGTCAATATTTGCCACATCCAGCAGTATGACCTCCAGAACAAAGGCTGCGGGTTCCCTGCTGCCTAGTGACAGAAACGAAAACAAACATTTCCTACAGTCCAAGCCGGGCTGCAGTGCTTGCAAGTAATCTCTTATTTATATATTCTGCTCAGAGGATAACCTTAGCTCCAGAAACTCCTGACATTTCAGCAGAGCAAGCCTCTCTTTGGGAGACACACAATAGGCTAACGGCAGGCGCCGGGCTCCCTGCTGTGAGCTGCAGGAAGGGCTGCGATTTCCCTTCCTGGTTTCTCTTGCATTTGCAGGGGTATTACTCCTTATTCATGAAAACAAAAGAAAGAATACAGTGCATATGTTCCCACCTTTTGCTCCCCTACTTCAGCATATTTAGCAATTACTGGGAGATCCCATGCTGGGGAGATGACTTTTCCTGTTCATTCTCCTATCAAAAATGCATTTGCAGGATCATTCCAAGCAAATTAGTTAAATCAATGACTTGGTTGTCATTAGATGAGAATGTAACACAAAATCTCATTACTTTTCATATTGCCCCACTCCCCCAGAAACCACAACTGCCGGATGAAAATGCTTTCAATCAAATAACACCTGAGGGTAAAATCTGGAGGTACTTTGAACTGAGCCTCACCCTCTGTCTCATCGTCCCTCTCTTCCCTGCTCAAATCTCTCTGCTCCCTCACAACTACTCATGCCATGGGCAGCTCAGGCACCTTGGAAAAGATTAGGTTTTGTCTAGTTTCGATCCATAACCTGCCTTAAAATTAGCCATGGGAGCTGTAAGGATGTGTGGCCAAGGGATAGGGGAGCGTGGGACTGCAGTGACCCTACCCTGCCCTGCCCTATGATGCTGGCGAGTGGCACCTTGTCCTTCGTCCCCTGCTCTGCCTGCATGGCCCTGAGCAGGCTGCACGGTCTCTGGCAGCCCTGATATAATTCAGGAAGAGGGTTGCTCCCCAATTTGTGTAGGAGACACTGCTGTCACGCTGAGCATCATGCAACAATTTGGCAGGGCTCCCACTTGCTCACCCCTCCTGACATGGAGCCTCCCACTTATTTTGCTGCTGTGCTACACACAGGGATAAAGTCTTTCAGCCTGTGTTTACTAAGTACTTTTCAAGTCTGTGAATTAAGGTTCTGAATAAATAATGGTGGCATATAAAAAGTGGGTGGCAGGGTGAGAAATGAAAGAAAAACAATTCTGAGTTCATGCCCCCACTTCCTGAACTCCTGATTTCTGAGCAGCCCCTGCAGCATGGTGGCAATGTGGTGGCAATGTGGAAGCAAGAGAAGTTTGAAGAAAGCCTCCTTCTGCTGACTCTGTGAACTTGCCCAGGGTTAGTGAAGGGGTCAAACTAACTTCTCCATTTGGGATCAAGTCAATCAGAAGACAGCCCTATTGGTATTCCTGTCACCACTGCCTCTATTCCTCCACCTCTGAGGGTGAGGGACACCTCGACAAGGGGCAGATGCTGCCCTGGGAGGACTGTACTCTTGGCTCGGTGGACGCTGCACGCTCCATAGTCTCCCCCTGCTCCCTGCACAAGGGTAGTGTGGGAAGGTGGATTCGTTTGCAAATGTAAATACTGGCTGTCAGAAAAGGCAAGGGATTAGCTTTACATATGAAGAGAGAGGTGGCACTGAATGCTGTCAGGCTCATTAGGGAAGCAAGGCCCGTGTAGTTGGGCCATTCGGTAATGATCTACCCACTCCATCCTTCCTTTGTTTCTTTAACAACCCTCTGGCTCAGGCCAGACTCCCTGGGCTTTGACAATCTTCCCTTCAGAAAACTACAATCCTGATTCATTTTAAAAGAGGTCAAGCAATCAAATACACCAGCAAAAAGGGTCTGTACAATATGAGCTGTATTTATTTTTACACTAATCCTAGATGGCTATCAAGCTGCTTAAACACACAGAGGAAAATGCAGATGGTAAATGTTTTAGGGTGCACAGACCACAGACACCACTCATCGCGAGTCATCTGGAAGGGTGTTGCACTGACACACAATTAGCACAGATGAACTACTGTTTATTGTCTGGCACATCATTTAGCCAAAGCAAGAGCAAACAAGGTAAAATGTATGGAATCAAGCCTCTTCCTCACATCCAGCCCTAGGTCCAAGCTCTCAGGAAAAGTAATTCAGACAGTGGGTAAGACGGCCCTAAAAGCACAGTTTCACAGCTCAAGCAGTAGGAGACTGCTGCTGCTGAAGAAGGTTCTCCCATTCTCTTCTCTAACCCTGGCCAGACCTTTCCATTACCAGCCTTGTATCAGCAGTTGCACTTGCATCATTCCATGGCAAATGCAATCAGCTCACAGAGCCTGTCAAAAATCAGACCTGGGGGCGAATAGAAGATTGCTGCAGGATCAATGGATGGATTGCATTCATGGCACAGACACCTGATTGAATGTGAAATATTCAGTGTGAAGATGCAGCTGGAGATGAGAGAGTGCAGGGGGAAAGGATGGAGAGTCTGCAGTCAGCATCAGGTGACTGCATCCTGAGACATAAAGCAAAAAGCTGAATTACCTTGACAGGAACTTGCTTTGTGCTACCCATTTTAGGACCCACGGGTGTATCAGGCCAGAACTGATGTGATACAGAAACACGTATACATGGGAATTTCACCATCTAACTCCTGAATCAAGCCCAGAACTTTAGCTAGAACCCAATATATTTTTTAAAAATTCATATTCATTGCCACTAGAGCTGTGGGTCACTGGCATGTGAAATGATTCCCCTATCCTGCAATTTCTTTCTCATTCAAATTCCTTACCTCAGAGGTACTTATACTAATGTAAAATCAAAATTCTCCATAAGAGGTCTTCTGTAAAAATTAGCTGAAATTTGGCAAAATTCAAATACCCTTTCATGGCACACGTGCACACCCGCCCCAAGTCTTGCATTCCCCCTGTACCTCAAGAAACAGTGCTGGAGAGGAATGTTGACTTAGAGCTCCTTAGAGCCCATGATATGGTAGGCTGGGGGAGCTCCAACTTTCCCCATCCAGCTCTGCTATTCCCACCTCAGCCATGATGGAGCTTGAATGCCAGTGTCCTGTGACTGGGTTTAAACCAGGAAAACCAGTTTCCAAGTGATTAGGTATTACTCCAAGTGATCAAACATTATTCCAAGTAATATTTATCACACACTTTGGCACCTTTTAAGCCTTTCTAGAATGTGAGAACACACATTTCTCACTAATAAAGTCACTACCATAGTTTCACTAACACTTACTAAGGAAGTCATCAACTTTCTAGCTCTTATTCTCTGCCGTCTTTGATACTGGAAGGGTTCATATTGAGCGTGCAGTAAGTAGTATGCTTTTAGAGGGGTTTTTCTAGGCAGAGAAGTGGATGCTAAACAGGTTTCTGTTGTTCCTTCCTTGTTTTAGAGGAGAAGAGTGTATTCCAAGCTTCTCCACAAACTTGATTTTTTGTAGAGAGTAGGCCTTTCATAATGTGAAGGTGAGCAGGAAAATTACCATCTTTTTTCTTGTTCTTCAATAAATGCATGCAGAGGGCTTTCTATTAAAAGTCCCTTTTCACATTCAGACAAAGGAATTAGCATTTACATGCTTCCACACCCAGGAAGCCGACAGTTATGTCAACTTGTGTTTATGGTTGTGAGAGGTCATGATGACTGGGTTTAACTAAGGATACTTTCTCATCCCATAAGATAGATCTTGGTTATTTTTGTTAACAACTGCACATTTGCTTGCAAATACCACATTCAGGCACAAACAACAGTATACAGCAGAATACAAATTTTCTGGAACAAGTCATGTAAACAAGACATCGTAGCATTAGAACTCAGAGAAGAACACATTAAAATACATGCAAAACAGCCAAGTGAGTTGTAGATTGCTAAATTGCTGGGTTTATTTTATTTATTATTCCTTCTGCTCTGGTTTTGAGCTAATGAAGCTTTATTATGTGCCTTGCTGAACTGGGACAGAGAATGATTATATTTACTAGGTGAAATGGACACTATATTACATCCCAGAACACCTAAGATGTTTTCCTATTTCTGGGGGTTCTATAAGTGGACTTCATATCACCTTGAAATATTTTAATTCATAAATGTATAAAACGTATTCTCTTGCCTGCAGCAGACAACAGGAAAAAAACCCGAGTGCAATAACTGAAGTCTGGACAGTGCCACTGCTTTTGCAAGGGGAGACAAGAAATAAAAAGTCAGAACTGTGTGAAGAGTTCAAAATAAAGTGAAAGCATAGCAGTTCAAGGTTTAATCTAATTTTCATTTAGTTTCTACTAGAAGTGGTAAGAGCTTCAAAATACAATGGGAGTTTGCTCAAGACTTGAATTTAGCTAATCTTTTAAAACATGATATTATCTTTTCTTAATTTGATGACTTCTCACTGTCATGCCCTTCTGTTCTGATGGTCCTCGGTGTTCAGCATGCTCCATTACCATGTGGAAATGCAGAAGCAGGAAATATGAGGAACTTAATAAAATTGCAAATCTCCCTAGAAACCCATGCAATCTACCCTTCAAGACAAAAGTTGTTCAAGACTGTGCCAATCAGCTTTTGCATCTGTATCTGAAATGGGCACTTCCATTTTTTTCCATTTTATCATCTGCTAGTGTTACTTCTCTCTTTTCCAGTCTTCTTTTCCTGAAAAAGGAGCTGGGCTTTTCATACAGTGTACAAGTAGCTTTTCTTGGCCAGTAAAATGCAGCCAAGGTCTGGCTTCATTTTGGGTTTCCTGCAAAAGTGTCTGCTTTACTCAACTGAAAAGAGATTGAGATCTTTTCCAGCATCTTGCGTATAAAGTTCAGGATGTCTGCTAGAAATTCAGAAGTGAAAAACTTCAGCTAAGTGACAAATCACTGTGGTTGATTCCTACCACCTGGAAAATTAAGCAGCATTTTGGTTTGGTTTCGTTGAGTTTGGCTTTGTAAGTGGCATCCTTGTTGGGATCTGTATTGCTTCAGTAAAAAGACTTCTGTTTTGGGAAAGTACTCTGGTCCAGGACTTCATTGGGTACCTTTTGACTGTGCCAGTATGGTATTTGCCACTACTGTGCCAGCACAACACTAGAAAAAGCTGCCTCCCTCACTCTCCTTTCCCTGTGTTTCTGACAGTTGTTACCCAAAGTTTAATGAAAACCACCTCCTATTGACTAGCTACTGCAATGGAAAAGTGGAGAAGTAGGTCAAACCATGGACACAGGAGCTGGTGCTCTCCAGAAACCTCCACTCCCACATCCAGGACTGTGCTGATCTGGACCATTGCTACTATTTCGTCTCACCCTCCAGAGGTATGTAAAAGAAAGGCGTAGTTTTTAAGCTTTGAACTTTAATTAAGTAGGTGTGGGCAACACAGTGCAATTATTTCCTCTCACCCAGGTCACTGGCTGTAGGAAAGTGAAAGATGAGACCAGGTGATATTTGTACTCTCCTCCCTTTAGGGGTTTTCTGTACTGTACCACTTATCGCATCCACTCTCTGTTCTGCTATCTTTACCCATGGTTTAATATAATTTAAGACTGAAAAGGAAGGCATTGGCCCTAGGGAGGCTGTCAAACTCAATGAAAAAACAAACTGATCTCGTGAAACTAATACTAGCTAAATATCTTACTGCTGTAAGGCTGTATGGTCACAAAATCTTAATAAAACCAAAAATGTCTCTGGGGTGTCCTCTGAACCAGTGCTTGTTGATAGGCATCCAAACCCCAAAATGATCAGATTTAATCATGACATGGCTTATTAGACTTGCCTTTCACTTGAACATCCCTGAGGAAAATAAAGCTATGGGTAAGCACTCCTGTGAAGCATCCTGGGCCAGCACACAGAATGTTGGTCAAATACACATTGTTTGTATGTGGCATTTCAGTGCAATCTGAGGCAAATAGATGCACCTGAACCTACCCAGTACTGAGTAAAACTACCTGCAGGTCTCTGCATCCTGCTGTGACTGGGCCACAGTCATTCAGGGCAATACCCTCAAGATGAATACATATTTCATCAGGAATTAAGTTTTTCTGTACCACATAATTATGAACTTTGTTCTTATTATTATGCTTATCTGCTCTTACAGTTTTACAGTTTTGGAGGGTTTGGGGGGGCAAGAGGATGCTTTTCAATGTTGAAAAAGTCATGAAATCTTTTCTTTTTTTCTAAGATCTGATAAAGATCAATATCAAAAGAAAGAACAAACGTTGTATTTGCTGGTACATGGTGATTATGTCACTCTGCATCAAAAAGATGCAGGTGCTTTCATACAACTGCTGTTTGAAATGAACTGCAATCTAGCTCTACTTGATTTGAAAGCAAAAAAAGTTAGATAAAACTGATAATCCAAGAGTGTTCAACATTTCTAAAAATTCCCGGTATTGATTAAAGAAACCTCTTTGGTTTTATTTGGCATTTCAAACGACAAAGTTTGAAAGCCAACTCCTATGTTTCTTTATTCCCCAGTTTTCAAAAGAAAATAAACATATTCCATGTTAAATAGAAGGTAATCCTACACAAAGAATACTTGGCTGCTTACTTAAGGATCCTGGGGGGTGGGAAAAATGTAATTTAAATGCATCAAAAACATTATGAAAGAGTGTAAGCCTGCAAATACCTGCACCTGTACTTATATGTGGAAACAAAGATCCTGGCCCAACAAAAATCAGTGGTATTTCTTCCTTGACTTCCAACAAGGTCACTGTTTCTCCCTGTTAACAGTCAGACTGAGAAGTACAGTGCATAATCAGCTACTCTGCACATGCAACTATTTGCAAGGGATTGTGCCCATGTTTTTAATTCTCTCCTAAATTAAAGATTAATTATTTCCAAGTGTCAATTTTATTATCTTGCTAATTTGTCTGTGCATGAATCACTGTACCAGCTGGGCACATAATAATGAAAGCACAACTCATTAGAAAAAGGGCTCAACCAAGTAAAATGCTGAACATCCTTTGCAGAGATTAAGTTCTTTGAAAGCAGCAGAGAAAGCTCAGCAGCAGCCAGTGGGGCAGCCAGCATTGAGTCCGCAACCACAGCCAGCACTGAGTCCGCAACCATTCCCAGCGCAGAGCTGCAGTAGTAGAGCTGAAAGAGCATTCTCCTGGTGTGAAATTTTGAGCAAGTTTCTGGCTGAAACATTAAGAGAAAAAGGAAGAGGATACCAGGAGTGTTTTCCCATTTACATTAAGAGGAAATTGTTTTTTCTTGTTTAATAAGCAGGTAATAAATAGCTTGCAGGATTAGGAGGGAAAATTACAAGCAGTTTGCTTTCATTGCATGAAGTCCAATTTACATTTCCCCCACTTCTTTATCATCCACTCACTATGTCAGAAAAAAATAGTAGTTATTAAGTATGCTCAACATTAAAAGCCAGAACTGGAAACCAGTGCCATCCAGTCATGCTCTTCTCTTTCTCAGGTGGAAACTGGCAGAAACATGACTCCTTCAGCTCCAGGTTAGCTGCAAAATGTAGATCAAAACAGGCTTTGAGGGCAGTATCTTCACTCCTGTTTGTGGCAAAGGCACTGAGCCTGGCGAAGTGAATCTTACTTTAGATGTATCAAAACCAGTCTGGCTTTAAGGCAGAGAAAAACGCGTTTCATAACAGTCTCTTTATTTCAAGCCATTGTCAGGCCTCACCTCTATATTTTCCTTAAACCTTTCAGATGAAAAGTCATGTCATGTGCTGCACTTCACGAACAGCTGCATCTTCCCTGTAAGTATTTTATGTGACTTAGATTAAACAGCTGTTTTTTTGGTGCACTGCAGCCCATGCTTGGCCTTAACTTCTGTCAGAATAATGCGCACCTCAGGGCATTTTGGGTTCTGAAATTGCTTTTTAATAAATCACTAACTTCATAAATAGGGACCTCTCACCATTGGGCACAAATGTTAAATGGATCTTCTCCAGGAATAACAGGTTGGTGGAGTAAGACATCTACTTACACAAACTCATGTTAAGCTTCAACAAACATGTGCAACACATATGATGGCAATATGCAGGAACAGAAGGTGTCCATCTTTTTGAAGAAGTAAGGTCTGAATGGGAAATAGCTGGTGCAGGTATCTACCAAAGAAAATCAAAACAATTATCCAGAATGTGAGAACTTCAGAAATAGCACTTCTGCTGCTTGCAGGGAGTGAAGCTATTCACTGCCCTCATGAAAATTACCTTATTCTCTCATTGTAGTAGTTTTGATATCTTTCTGCCCAGGTGAAAGCAAAAAGTATTTCCACCCCCCAAATTTGATTTAATACAGGAAAAAAATATTTTAAAGTGGTGACACTCACAATGTGTGTACCAAAATGTAAACAGAAAGAAGCCACGAGCTCTATTAAAGAAGGACAAAGGAGGAGAAATTGTTGTGAAAATGAAGAGAAATAAATGGGATGCAGACCCAGTGTGCCACAGTGCGCAGATGAAACTGCCATTCTATACAGCATTAATCATTCAGCATTTGTCACTGGTTTTTTTCCAAGAATACAAATTGAAGGTCTGGATTCTTATTTCAGGATTCAACACCTCTATAATTATCAGAAAAACTACTCTATAAGATCAGCAGAGAAGACTATGCATCAAGGATCAGAGCTGGCTCAGAAATGCCTGACACAGCAGACACATTTAGAGATGATTTCACAGCCAGACCATTATATCAACAGACAAGTTGTGAAGAATTAGGTGTCAAGAACTGAAAATCTGGAAACTTCAGAGGGTAATAATGTGCTTAACAACAATCCTAAACATACTTTTAAAATAGATGTTTCTCTGACCTGAAATCTGCTGAGCCCCACATCTGTCACTCAGAGACATCTGACCACATTTCAATTAAAACAGCTGTTCTCAGTAGCATAAGTGCAAGCCCAGGTGTTCTGTGAAAATGGTGAAAGTCACAGTTCTTTTCTTATGACAGTGAATGCCCACTGACTCTTGCTGATTGTAATGGAGAGCCAGCAGAAAACATCACTGAACATAGAGGAAAAAAATAAGATAAAGAAAGAAAAAGAGGCATGATAGTCTCTGATAACAAAACTTGGCAATTCCGCTTTGGTGACTTAAACAGAGTAGGAATTAGTATAGGAACTCCTGGCTTACCTTGATGTTTGGTCTTTCTTCCCTTCAGGAGTTTGTGAGGAAACTATTAGTACACCTTCTCCCACTCTGCTCTAATTCTTATTTTTTACTGGGTTTATTTTAAACTCCTCTTTTTTATCACTTTAATCAGAAGATCCTCCAATGGGCATGCTGTTTTGGGTATTTTTTACTGTAGGGGCACCTTTCTTTTATTTTTTGCATAAGGAAGAGAGGTTGTGCCTCTCATTCCTGGCCTGGTGGTAATGGGTACAACCATCCCGTTCAGCAAGTCTCACTACAATCCTGAAACAATTACAGGACACATTCTTCAGCTATCACATAGCAGGTTTGAAACTTTTCAAGTGCTGTTGGTCTTGCCATTTTGAAAGGTGTGAAATCTCCAGTAGATGAATGTGTCCATATCAAGTCCTCAACACTTGCTGTAGCTTCAAATCCTCAAAAGGGCAGAACCCCTCACCACACAGGGGGTTTTATGAGTGAAACAGCTATTGGTGTTTCAGGTGATGAAAAGAGAGATGTGCATGCTTGCTCCTCATGTTATATGGTTATACACACGTTTGCTAAGAAAGCTCGATCTGTATCAGAGCTGTTAGCAGATTTACAGCTTGCTTTGCAGTGCTGTAGGTTATTCAGAGAACAGCACAGCAGCTTCCTATGCTTTTATTTTACAGCAGGTTTTCTGTTACCATCGATCACAGAACCCATCTGTAAGCTGAGATCTTTCCAAGGCTTAAGTCTTGATGGGAGAGCTGAGAGGGATCCCTGCATCCAAGGACAGGTATGTGCTCTGCTCTGGTGAAAATAAAGTCAACAGAAGCTGTTTGTCCTTGAGCAGCTTCAACAGTTTCAATTTCCTAGCAACAGAAAACTGCCCATGACAGAAATGACAACTGCCCTTCAATTCAATGAGGGAATGGTTCCTCTGTGTTCCAAATTAGATCTGTGTGCTTGTGCCCTACATTACTATAGGGTGAATTACTACATTAGAGATGCTCTTTCTAATCAATATATGGCTGCCAGCAGAAGTGCTTTCACCTGGTCTTTTTGAAAACACATTGTGCATGTGTTTGTTTCCTTTATATCCAGTCACGAGAATTGTGTCAAATAATTTCCATGTATCAATTTATAAGGTGCCAGTTTGGGAGGGCTCATTTCTCATACGTGTGATAAAGCTGGTTTCAACAAGAAAGAGAGATTGTAGGCCCATAGATGCCAAAAGGAGATGACATTAGCTAAGCTAGAACTGAAATATATTAAAAAAATCTGGAAGCTCTAGCCACACCCAGTTATGATCTATGAGGATCCAAACTATTTTTTACCAACAAGAAAATACATGTCTTGTAAATGAGCTACACTGAAGTTAGAAATTGTTGAATATCTTAGTGAGGAGTAGTATAAATTTCACTGGTTTATTAATTTAAAACTAACTGCTGTGTTCAGGAAGATGCTTTGCTCTAACTGCTGTCTGAGGTATACAGGTGCAATGATAAATGGCATTTAAGAGATCTGATAGGTATGTTTTACAGAGAAAAGCTACAAGGTGATTATAATAATAATTAGTGTTTCTTTTCTCATGTGATCTGAAATATCTTTGATTGTGGGAGGTGCAATGGATAAGGACCAAGTACTACCATCAGTTCCTCATGCTAACAAGTGTTGCTCCTGTCTGCCACAAAACTGTCAAGAAACTAAAGAAAAAAAAGAAGCTGACAACTGAAAAAAAGAGCTATCATGAGAAAAAGCTTTTAAACTGCACAAGTGTCAGTGATGAGTAATATGATTCTGTGATAGAGTGTGATTTGATCATGCTGTGGAAAATCAAAATATATCCTGCTGAGCATAAACTTCAGGCCATGCCTCTGCGGTTCTTCCTCCCTTTCATCAGCTCAGCCCCTCTGCGACCATCCTACTGCCTCCAAGCCAGAACTGCTGGAAGCTCCCCAAATTACTGGACATAACTGTAGGAAAAACCATATATGTCCTAAATTGACAAGACATTGAGTTACTGTTTTGAGAGGAGCATATCCTGTATCTCCCTTACAGAAGGGAAAGAGAAAAGAAGTTTGCAGATTGGTTTGGCTTCAAGAAATAAATCTGATGCTTTATAGATTTTCATGAGGTCTCTCGTTCTTTTTTTTTTTGCAAATCACTCTGCATTTCTGCTTTCTGCAGAGCTATACATACATTTTCCCCTTAAGATAGCCAGCTTTTTCTCTATTGCAGCTAAGGGGTCATAACTCTTGCTATGTAACAAAGAAGCAGGCAAATATCTGAAGTCCTCTGATTAATCCACACACATTTCTGAGTTTCAGGCCAGAAAGAGCGTTATTCCAAATTACAAGCCTTCAGCTTAAAGAATATCTAACGGAAATGCTGACAGAAACTGAATCTGTTCTAGCAGCAAGAGAGTGCAAATGGCTGAAATTTTGTATGCCCTTGAAGTATTAATTATTCTGCCTTGGAAGGATTAAAAAGAACTTCTGACTGACCCAAGTTCTGCTTTGAAAACAGAGAGAGAAATTCAGTATTCCCTGAGTCCCTGACTAGTTTAAGTACGTATTTGTTGAATTTAAGACCTGCCAAAACCCAGCTATCATTTTCTAGCTGCTTTGTACCTAGCAGCTTCTTATAAAAATTGAATTACAGAGCATTTCAGAGCTTTTATACCCGCAACAATAACCATCATAGAACTTTTGAAATGTGACATTAGAATGAACACAGCATATGTCCTGACAAGATTTTTATAACATCAGAAGACCTATGAAGGGTTTTAATACAATTAACAATGCCATTAAAAAATCTCTGCAATAGCATTAAATTTGATAGACATTCTGTGAATGAAAATAATGTAGGTTATTGTTAGCTTTCTTTATTGAAGTCAAGCATTGTTTAAAAAATTTGTGTGGAATTTCCCAGTAACACAAGACTGGATATAAAAAATTCATTGCCAGAAAAGTATTCGACTTTTTTTAATCTTTATAACAACTGAAATAATTAATTTACTAACTCATTCCGACAATGACAATTCATGTTATTAATCTCACCCTAGTTTTCATTTGGCTTTGAACAGACATTAAGAAATTTCCAGCCAGGAAAAAATTATAATAAGAGCCTGTCTTGGCTCACACCAGCTTATGGGGCTGTATCTGAAATTTCTAAGGGAAGAAGCCCTCATTAACACAGTGCAACTATCATGGCTTCTGCCACAGCCCCTTTTGTAATGATTTTGGAAGGATTTGGGCTGGCTGAAAGGTGGCTGCAGTTGTGCTCCCCGAATCTCGCACTCACTGTGAATTAAATTACAGTAGAAGGAACTGGACTTTTTCTTGCAGGAGAAACATGGAGAACATCTTGTAGCCCTGCTGATAAAGAATTGCTATCAGTCACAAATCGCTATTTGTATGTCTTGAAAGGGTTAGTTAGTGTGCATAATCAGGAGTAAGATAGACAGGAAGTATGATTTATACAGCTCTTCTTTGGTATGCAGAATTAAAACTGAGCAAGCAGGCAGAAACTGATTCCCAAGACAGATGAGCAGTCTGGAACAGTATTAAATAAATCAGAGTTTATTGATATCAATCAATTCATCAGCACAAATAAAAATAGGTCTAAACTTCAGCCTTCTTCAATTTCCTTTCTTTTTTTTTTTTTTTTTTTTTTAAGCTGCATTGAAGATTGAAGAACATTTGCTTTGACTGAGAATTATGTTTTGAGGGAATGGGGTAATGCCATTTCTG